>DVQP01001519.1:0-15195 GCA_018231745.1 Danaus eresimus
TCTCCCTACTACTCCAAAGCCAATTTCTGAAGCCCCAGTCTTAAGCCCCGAAGAACAAAAACCTATCTCAATTATGCACGAAGTAGAGTCGGAAAATGAAGAAGTTATTTAGTATAATAAAATATAAATGTACGAGAGATAAAGTTTTTTTTGACTTATATTTTAATTGTAAGATTCTACCTAAAACCCATTCCCAATAATGTAAGTACATGTAAGAATTCTTGCTATATAATGTTATGATCAAGATAAAGTACGACAGTAATTATTTCCTTTTTATAATAAAAAAAAAAAAGAATAACAATTTTAAATGTCAATGTGTTACAGACATGCACAAACATCACAGGTTGATATCAAATCTATTTACTATAAAACAACTAGATAGATTTTGAAAAAAGGGAATGGAATATATGTACTTCACCTGAAAGTGCACATAATCTAGGCGACATTTAAGAGTAACAAGTTTAAGGTTTTATAGAGAGGTGTATATAACAAAATCGGTATAAAAAACTCTTATTAATATTTTTAATGCCTTCACTAGCAATATTATCAAAACCATCAACGATTATCTAAATTTTGAAATCTGATTCCATGTTAAAATCTCTGTATAGAAATCATAGAAATAAAATTATAGAATTGAACTTATGTAATCCATGAGCTACTAAATTTGCTGTACATTTTATAATAGGTACAACACATTTATAGTGCTTTCAACTTTTAATAATGTCCACTTCATAATTATTTCTTCGTATTCCTTTTTTTTGTACATCCTGAATACGTTTAGAAATCAAAAAGTTCTGTAACTAAAATAAACACTTTAAGAAAAAGGAAGTTACTATAAAATTCACAAAAACAGAGTTGATAACTAGACCAACTATCATAATTTTTTATATTAATTCAAGAAATACTTTAATTTGAACTTATACATTAAGATTTACACTTGGGTGATGCATCTAAGGATACAGGTTTACAAAAAAAAATAAAACAGAAATATTTTACTTTGCCGCCTTCGAAATGGAGTCTTTTGAAGCAAGATTTAAGGATGTCGTCATTTAGAAAACGTTGTGCTGCTTTAAAAGCATAATTTAAAATGTAAGCTGCCCTAAAACTAAAAGATAGATCCTCTCCCAGGTGACAGGTATATAAAGAGATTAATCCGTGACGCTTGTGAAATAGAAAAAAATCCTATTTCAATAAAGCAGATGGCTGGTAATTATCTAATACCTTTGATCTTCACATGAAAAATATAAAATTTTATGTCCGCGACCATATTTTCGGAACACAAAATTTTGTTAGCGCAATTTGTGTGCATCTGGAGAAGGCGACATGAAAATTAGGACACCCATTATCGGTGGATGACAAATAATAAGACTAACTGGCAGACGTTATCATAGTCATCTAGTCTGCCTGTGAATTTGTTTCTTTATTGTTATGTTATATAATTAACGAGTGTAATATAACATACAGTTTATGATAAATAATGTATATATGATCTCGTCTGCCCGTGATGATGGTTGTCGAAAAGTAACCGAAACGTCGGGAGTATTCAATTTAAAAAAATAAATAGCGCGAAGTACATCCGAATATAAGAGTTTTATTTAAATACTTTATCTTTGTATCCTAGCTTAAAATAAACGTTTTTATATTAACGTAAGCGGTTTTTCACTAAATCCATAACCTTCTGACTTAAAGAATTTATATCTAATATTTCAATCCAGACAAATACGGATAATATAATACTAATATGTAAGCTAAAAAGTTGAAAGAAACCTTTGAGAACTTTAATTATAAATATATGAAAATTAAGAATTAGTAATAATTCTAATTATAGTATTTGATTTATTTACATTTTTTTTTTTAAGAAAGAATTAATTGAATTTTATATATCCTAAACAGATATTTTAATTTATATCAACTTTTAACATGAGGCATATTAAACAGATTGTACCATTACTAATATTCAGAATAATGACAAATAGAACTGGTACTTAATTACTCGGATATTCAATAAAATTAATTAACAACAGACACAGATATCTCATTAGAAATATTATAATGAGCGTAATTAGACACTACATATTTCCTATAAGAACTCTTCTTCAACAAGTTTAATTTACAGTTCAAAAAATAACATTCCAAGAGAAGGTAGCACTTATATAACACAATGAAAATGGTAAGAAGAAATAAGTTTAGTAGCCTAAAATATTTTTGTTATTTATCTACTAGTTAGTTGTTCTTGTAATAATCACACTTTATTTTGCAGTTAGTACTATCGGTAATTTTACCAGCCTTGATGGTATTAACGTCGGCTGCTCCTAGCGTCGGTCCCATCCAAGGCCGTGCCGATGAATTGGCTGCGACGCGCGCCTTACCAGCTTTAGAATATGAAGAAGTCCGCGATAAATTTGGTCAGTTCGCACTGCGCTATATAACAGCGGAAGGTATCGTGGTATCAGAACGCGGCCGCCTGGTACCAAACCTGGAAGGTGATGGATATGTCCTCATCACCGAAGGAGAGATCTCATATATCAGTGACGACGGTAAAACGTACGTCACAAAATTCACCGCCGGTATCGATGGAAATTATGTTCAAGGGGACCATCTTCCTACAACTCCGAAACCAATTGTTCCTGCAGCCCCAGTCGCTAAAGTTGAAGAACCAGAAACCCTCAGAATTTTTCAAAATGTGGCCCCTTCTGAAATTCATTAGTGAAATAGAAAAAACATATAAAAAAGTACAAATTAGCTATTTTATTTATATTTATTAATAAACCTACTAAAATTTACTAAAATTTTAGTGAGCCAGTATGCAATTAGTTGTTTGTATTATTTCAATGTTCATAATCAATGGTATCTAAATTTCTAAATGAAAACAGTTGCAATTTTCATAGTAAATAGTGTTTTGGACACAGTTAAGCTGAATTATAATTAACGAAGTCAAAGTTTAGGCACACAAGATAGAATTAACACACTGAGAATTTTGTCTATTAGTGAGAATTCTTCTCCTTACTTCTCTTTTATCCCGTTGAAGAGTTTTATGACGACGTCGCCTCTGACGGTGTGTATCTGTATGGTACTAGCTATATACGAACATCGACTGATTCAACATTAAAAATGAATTCTCAATTTAAATAATAAAATATGGTCTCTTTTTGATAATTATAAGGTAACTTATCCGTAGCATATTTTTATGTGATTCTCAATATTTCATCAGTCCCGGTGAAAAATTGTTTTGTTTTCTAAGTAATCATGACTGTCGCTTAGAAGTTTATGGCTATTAATAGTCAGTTCTACGTATGGAGTGTCCACTGTCCAAAGCCTTTTTATTTCAAGGCTTTTAGATTGATAATTTTTCCTAGTGTTTGTGTTCAAATTTATTAAACTATCAAACAAATTTCGATCAAACCCCCTTCGGTTAATCGTTAAAAGACCTTGGAAGTCCTTAAAAGGCCACATTTCGATACGTAGGTCAGAATTTACTTCGGTTTTATGTGAACATGATATATTTTAATTTAATTTTAAATCTTATCTCTTGATAGAAGATAAACAACTCGTTCTGTTTATGTAAAAAAGGGTGTTAGGAAATTTTATTTTGATATTAATTAGTGCAGCAAAATTCATATATTTATTCATATATTGTTTTCAATATTTTAAACGTAATGTTAACACATCGTATAACCTACCTGTATTCTAAATGAGGTCTCTTTATTGTTACATATAAGAATAGCTATTTATGCTTTTCATTATTTTTACCACTTCTAATATCAAATATACTTTAATTATATTTTATTTCTAATAACTTGTGGTTCAAAAATGTTAATATTCAATTTTGTCAATTAAACTCAAAATCCACGTTTTTATATAAAAACATGGAATACGTGAAATTGTCATGAATAATTAACTAAAATAGATGAGAAATACCGACCGACCGAATTAAATAACCGACCGTGGTAGAGGAACAAACGAATAATATTAAAAGAAACATTTTTATTAGGTACTTCTAAAATCACGGACATAATATCAAAGGAAAAACACTTATCCATATGCCGATGTTACTAGTAGCGACATCTCACCAATAATATATTAAACATTGCTATAGCTATAACAGATTAGAATTACATCAAGCAATTGTGTCTAAATCAAAAATATATTTCTATGCTGAGAATTTTCCCTCATTCTACAAGGCACAATATACTGTACAAGTCTTTGCACGGATGAAGGCCATATTTTAAGCAACCAACCAAACTATGTTGAGAATTTATTTAGTTAGGATGAACAATTATTACGATGACCTAGTAGTGAATTGCAAGGATATAGGCTGGTCAGGTTTATTGATTAAAAATGTTTTCACACCGAGTTTTCCTCCCATCCATTTGATATGAAATTCTTTAATTAACTGAAACAAAACAAAAAAACATTTATATTCAACAAATCGACAAAATATCAATTTAATAAATGTCTCAACGTTAAAAAAAACACTTAGGTATCCATATGTATGTTTAACAATCTTTTGAACTTTTACATATATACCCTACAAATATATCTTGTATGTATGTATGGAAATTTAATACCCAAAAACTTTCAGACCAAACCTTTATAAAAAGCTTAATACCCAATTTCATACACAACTTTATAATGACCGTAATTAAATCAAAAACATTTTTACGAACTCTCATTAAAGTAATGGATATATTTTGTTCAGCTAAATGCCTCGCGATGCACGCTCGGGACCCGAAGCCAAATGGAAGACTCAGGAATGGATGAATGTGCTCGTGTTCCGGTGAATTGCGAATCCATCGCTCGGGTTTAAATTGAGAAGGATCTTTTAAGTATTGCGGCAGACGAGACGCTATCATGTTTTGTGTAACGATTACCGTCTGAAATATACAGGCAAAGAATTGATAAAAATTGTTACGAAAAAATGTACTTTGTGAGTTAGATCGATAATATTCGAAGCAATATATTTTCAAGTGGTGTGTATGAACATTACAAACAAACATTACAAATTAAATTTCTGGCTCACCCCCTTTGGTACCAAATATCCTTTTAAAATTACATCATTTTGTAACACTCGACCAACTCCTATTGAAACAGGGTTTAAACGTAAACTTTCTTTAACACAACTCCGCAAATAAACGGCTTTAGCTAAGACATCGGCAGTTATTTTTGAATCAGTTGAAGGCAGTAAGGTTAACACTTCGTTGTATAACTTTTCTTGGCAGTTCTTATTCTGTGCCAAATGATATAAAGCAAAGCTTGTTGAATATGAAGTCTGAAAACAAAAATAAGTTAGTACTATTCGATTCAATACTTAATTTTTGGACAATAGTCAGATGTATGATAACCTTAGTATTATACGTTGTTTTGTTTTAAAAAATTACAAAGGTTACCGTATCAATTGCCGCCATTAAAATGTCAACCATAACACCAACAATATCTTTTAAATCTATGTTAGACATTTTAAGAAAAGAAGCTAGAAGAGATCGATCCGTGCTGTCGTCTGTTTTGTAAAACTGAATTTTATTTAAAAGTATATCTGTGGATATTCTGGAATATATAAAATAAATTTATTAACAATAAAAAAGCTTTAAACCGCTCGATTAAATATACATTTAATTAACATACTTCTCTAAATATTCCTGTGATTTTTCAAGTTGTCTATACAAAGGAGTCTTACAGAACCTCCACATAACGCCTTTGTCAAGTTTCATGATGCCGCTATTGGAACCAAAAGCTGCTTTTATAATTTTACTACTACAGGAATCTGGATGTTGCTCACTTTCGGAGAAACTATCAAAATTTTTGTCAAAAGCAATTGCTCCTATAACTGGATAAAGATATTCTTGTCAGTATTTTTATGAATAAAAGCAGTTACGACTGTCTTGATTCTAAAAAGCACTTACCGTCTAAGAAAAAACGATTTAAATAATCTAAAAAATCTTCGTGGTGTGTAATTTTTCTAGTTTTTATTATTTGTACAAAATTATAAGCAATATTATCAGTTATATCAACATATTGTTTTGCGTTTTGAGGACTCGAAAAGTTTTTTTGAAATGCGCTTCGAATTCTCCACCAATCGGGGCCATTTCTAGAATTTGACCACTAACTATTATGTATATAACTTAGCACAAAAATATACAACAAAGCTAACCGTTTCACGGTCTTTAATATTGAAAGCATACAACTAAATTATATGGGTTATATTTAATCTCAAAGTAACGTAAAAACACAAAGTGAATAAAAATAAATAAAACATGCTTACGTTGAGAGAAGACCGCCTGTATTATAAACATTTGGTTTGCTTAAACGATAGTGGAGCATAGCTACGTGGCTCCTCCTTGCTGGGTATTTGTCCCTTTGTCGAAATACATCTTCAATAACCTCAGGATCGTATACATGTACTAAATTAATACCAGGAACTTCTCGAACTATTTCTCCATACTTACACCAATTAACCCATGCACAATTGTGTAATTCTTCCGCATCGTAGTCACCTGGGCGTAAATAAAGTTATGAATAAACATTTACTAAGGGGCATGTATGATTTGTCAAATATTTTATAAAATGGACCAATATTCAACAACTAAAATACAGCAAGTAGGCAGGTACATATTTTTTTCGAATTACAGCGGTGAGTTTTACAGACATATAGTCTCAGTAAAGTCCTAAATTAAATATAAAATAATAAAATCTTCACTACTTCTACTCACCAAACAATGGAAAATATTTATATAATGTCCCCACAACAGGATAACTTTTCGGTCCAGGAATATCATAAAAATCTTTAACGTTTTCATGGTCAGCCTCTAACTGATGTTTAAAGTTATTAACTGAAAAGTATTTTCTAAAAGAACACAATGTCTTTACGCATTTAAACTTAAATATCTCTGTTGCTATAATCATTTTATAAAAGGTTAGATAAAACAAAAGTGTTTATCTTGCAAAGCGTAACACATAACTGAGCTTCAACTTACAAAATGAATTGTAAGAAAAATGAGATGCACATATCTTAAAGGCAAAAAAGGTGGAATATAATATGGGAAGTAAGAACTATCCACGAATAAATGTTGCATTATGCATAACAAATATAAATGAAACTGAATAAAAAAGAATGTTATAATATGTACATACTTTATGTCGGAATTTATTAATAGGACAACATATAACACATAAATATCATTATGAAATAAATTATAATGTATTTATAAATTGTCAACAATATTACCAGTAATAAAAAAAAAACAGTAAAAAAAAATATTACTAAATACATGTAACTGAAAAAGTGAATGCATTATGTTATAAACAAATAACAATTTTTTATTCTAAATATTTGTAATATTATGTATATTACAATAAAAAGGAAATTAAGGAATAAATAAAAGTAATTTCTCTTTATTATGATTTAACCTTTATTTTTATTAATTTGATTGGTATTCTAGCGTCTTTAACTTTCTGTACATAACTCTCCCCTAAGGGGCTGGATGGATTTATATTAACTTGATTTAGGTCAGTTACTATGTCTATTTGTTTTTTCCACTTTTCTAAACCATTCCAGGCTATCATCAATCCATTATCAGTACATAGCTTTGGTGGAGGTCTGTATATTTTATAATCAAATTCTTGGCATAATATTGAAAGAGCTTTGAATATATGGTCATTACAGGCTACACCACCCGAAACAACTAATTGTTTCTTATTTTCTGGCAAAAGATTATTAATCTCACAAAATTCCATAGCTCTTTGAGTCCTATGTAACAAATGTCTTGTTATTCCCATCAACATTGCTAAACATAGATCATTGACTTCTGGGATTACTTGATCACCTTCAATATTGTGTTCTCTTTCCCTTTTTAATATGTGATACAAGGCAGTACTTTTGAAGCCATTAAAACTAAAATTACAATCTTTTGTCTCTGCTAGAGGTAGTGGAAATTTGAAGATGTCATGATTTGTTGCCTTTGAAGCCGCTGTTTCTATTGCTTGACCCCCTGACATTTGTGATAATTCTGGAATGTTTCTCAGTTTCATCCTTCTAGCAGCTTTATCAAAAACCTCTCCCGGGGCACTATCTAAGCTTTGGCCTAATAGCTTAAATTTATTTACATCTTGAGCAACCGCTAATAAGCAATGGCCACCAGATATAAGTAATGTCAAAAAAGGAAATGATATATCATGAACCATCCTTGCAATCAAAGCATGTGCCTCCATGTGATGGATAGGAATTATTGGCTTTTTATATTTTCTTGCTAAGTGCTTTGCATACTTCATGCCTATAGCAAGACTTAAAGGTAAGCCTGGTTCAACAGTCACAGCTATAGCAGTAATATCAGACAAACTTAATTCAGCCCTGTCCAAAGTATTATCAACAACAGGCTGGATATATCTTCGGTGTAAATCTTGAGCAATATCGGGAATAATTCCACCATTACGAAGATGTATTAAATTTTGAGAATGTAAGGTTTCTGATAAAATTTTTCCATTTAAGTCAATTAAAGCGCAGCCTGTATCATCGCAAGATGTCTCAATCCCCAAAATACTGGAATATTTTCTTTTATTAACCAAACTACAATATTTTTTTAACAGACTCCTTTTGGACACTTTAAGTATATCAGAGTTAAGTACTTTATTCATTGTACTTTTTAAATAGACTTCTCAATAAAAACCGAAAAGAACGTAATATTATTATTTACCATACCAATTACCACTGTGGCATACCTATTACCTATTACGTACCTACCAGCTACCTAAATGTAGCTAAGTGTAGTCTATCATGTCAAATGCCTTTATTACGTATTATGACAAGTGTCAATTTTTATATTTATACATTTTCATCTTAACACATTCTAATGTTTTGCTTATCCAAAGTTCTTCGTTTATTGCTTGATTACTAATAAAAGAAACGAATAATTTTATTTCTCCATCAAGACTTTTTAACTTTATTCATTGTTATCATTCATTTGTCTTTTTAATATTTTTTTATAACAAATAATAAAAAATTACAAGGACTGTTCTTTAAAATGTAATGTGTTGTATTATACAGATTCTAATGGAAAAAAAAAGTTTACTTGTGAATTTTATAGCCATTGTTTTTTATATGTAAATTCTTAATTTAAAGTAATATATTTAAACGATCAATATCCAATGTTAAATGCTAACTGTCAAGAAAATTCCGTGACAGACGACAGTTATCAGTGGTCAAACGGTAGAAACACAACAAATTTAAAATCCGTACTTGTATGTGTATAACATGTTAATTAAAATATAGTGATGTTTTCTAATATTAATTAAAATTCGAATCTCAGAAAGTCCTATACCATGCCTCAGCGTTGTGCAGTACCTATGTGTAACGAGAAAACTGGAGGTCATAAATTTCCACGCGATAAAGAACTTCTGAAAAAATGGCTAACAGCAGTTCGTCGCGACAATCACATTCCATCTAGACACTGTCGAGTATGTAAAAAACATTTTACTGATGATGATTTTGAATTTCCCATATCTGCAGTTGAAGAGTATGGTGAGTCAAAGTTAATTTGATTGCTTTTTATGCAGTGAAAGCTAACTGATATATTCTTTATATCATTACATTTTACAGCTCGTCCAAGATTAAAAAAGGATGCTGTTCCCAGTAGATTTCCTTGGAATGAAGTTGCATATGACATCTTATACAAAAAGAACAAAAGAACAGTTGACCGTATGATGGAAAGAGATTTATTGAAGAACAAATTGGAAAACATCAAAAAGTCAAACAATGAACAATTCTTGGAGAGTTTACCAGAATTACCAGATGACTTACTGGACACAAATGGTCTGCCAAATATTGATCTAGCTAAGCGTTTAACAGAAATTGATGATATAGATGAATTAATATGAATAATTTAGAATACAATGAAACCTATGAAGTTTCATAAACAGATATATATATGTGATTTAGAATTAATAGTATGGTTAATATATTTAAGCATACACTAATTTATTATACTAATATGCTTTATGCTCAAATATTATATTGACATTCTGATGTTACTTCCTATTTAACATGATTAGCTATGGAATAGTCATTAAAAACCCTTTTTTACAATGATACTTATTTATTTCTAGAATAGATTTTCATATATAATAAGGTAACTATAACTCTCTTACCTAAAAACCTTATAAATAAATCTAGTCAATTTTTTAGAGTTAATATAATTATTTTATTCACTCTGTTATCATAATGAATATTTTTTTGTCTTATTATTGTATAAATTGTGCTAAATAAGGTAGTAAGTAAAACATAATCAGTTTTAAACTAATGCACGATACCAGTTTAAATAGATCTCAATTTATTTACATTTTCATTGTTAAACATTTCAAAATATACTGAAAGTGCTATTAATTTTTTATTATGCTAAGCTCTCTAGTAATTAAGGTAATCCTTATTTATGTTTGTATAAAACAAATCCTCTTTATGATGTGATATTTAATTTTACTTTTCTTTTTATAAGCATTTCTTGTAACAAAACAGGTTTTAACTTAACATAAGTAACTTGTTAGTTATTTTATATCAATTTGTGAATGATTACAGGTGACATTTTGTTGTTATGTTTTTAAAAAGACTGTGCAATACTTAATATTTACACTCATTCCTGTATAAGTTGTGAAATTACTAAAAACAATAGTAACTTTGAAAATTTCTGGAATTAACTATACAAATAAATAAAATTGGATTGTCTGTTTGTAATATTTAAATACCTGTTTTTTACTACATCCACATGAATATGTATACGGTACATACACCAAAGTAACATTTTTTCAATGTTCTGTCTGTCTGTTTGTTCCGGCTAATCTCTGAAATGGCTGGACTGATTTTTTACAGGAATTCTATTGGCAGGTAGCTTATGTAATAAAAAATAACTTAGGGTTCTTTTTATGAAGATCTGGAACCTCTAATTTGTATTCATAACGCGCGAGTGGAAGGCCAAGCGCATACAGAGCTTAATTTTTTTTTTTATTGTTTATTATTTTCCTTACGCAGACGGAGTCTTGGGTAACAGCTAGTTTTTAAATATAGTCTTTTACTGGTATCACAAAATGGAATTACTACAATTGAACTATTGCACCCTATTATTAATAACTTTCTACATCAAGATCTTGCAATTTGGAACTATATGTTTGGCTTGTGACATGTTATTCACTATAATTTTTTTCTAATACCTGATTTAAAAAGCATCAGTGCTACTTAAGAAAAGCGGTTGGTTGATAAATGGGGAATTATGAGATTTATAACCACTGTCAATACAATTATGCACTTCTACAATATAAACAACCCATAAACAAGATTCAATTTATTGGTTACAAATTAAAAAGTAACATTTTTTATGCAGATAAAGGCAACCATAAAATTTGTTTTAATGATTCAAGTGTCTTATATAACATCTTTAGATTTGTATTATAAAAGATGTGTGTCTTCTGTGAACATCAAATTTCAAATTTATATCTTTAAAAGTAGATTTTGGACAATCTTTGTCGTATTATACTCAGTAAGCCATTTCAATCTCTTAATTTCATTTTTTACTTTGCATATTAGATCTTCTTTGACCTCATAATCGTACATGATTCTCTAAACTGAACTTGTAGGTATACAAAAGCTCAGCTACATCGACTGCACATATCAACTATAAAATTGAATTTAAAAATTTTAAAAAAGAAAACAAACATATTGATAGCAGTTTACAAAACCTGAAAGTAATGTAATTGAAAACATAGTATTATTATTGCAAGCAATAAGCTAGATCGTAAAAAGTACGTAAATTGTTGTATTTGCAAATTATGCAACTACAGTTTTTATTCATTTATCACAGTATTTTCAATTAATTAAAAATTCTTAATTACTTTATGTATTCTTAACTACTGTTGTTATTCTAAATTACTGTACTGAAGTGATTCTTCTTACTAAATACTTTTTATTTTTTTTAAGCTATGGCTTCATTCATACTAAATAGTCAATACATACGTACTATAAGCATGGGTGTTAAGAAATCGTGGACAATCAATTTTCGTATACAATCAAGAAATTAAAATGATCGTTTTTATTTGATTTTACCATAAATATGTATAGAAGGTGGGTTACCAGGGTGGCGGCAAATATGACGATACGTTATATAAGAAAACACTTGTAATGCTAGTTACAACGGTTACAATACCAATGCCCGATATATTTAAACTGGCGGTATTTATACAAAAACATCTTGACCTAATTTAATAGTAAATTTGCAACCTTTAAAGATAGTATTAAACATTGTTAATCTTAGTTATTCTAATGATTATCTACGGACAAATATTATTTAATAATATAGGATTGTGTAACATTAAATGTTCATTTTATTATATTACACCGGAAATTTATAAGTATCAGATAACCTAGTCAGATCAGTAGAAATAAGATTCTAGTAGCTTAATCCTTACATTATACATAATAAAACAAAATTATTATAGCATTGATTAATCGACATAATTTAAGAAAATATAAATATCAATAAGCACAATTTATTAATTGTGCCGGAAGCTGACAAGCAGAAGGTGCCATTAATAAATAGAATAATATATAATTAAATGTTCCAAGTATAAACAAATATGAATCAAATTACTAATTAAATTGTTGAACAAAAGTTTTAATCTATACTTATAAATAATCATCAAGATGTACCTGAACTAGCCGTATATGTAGGACCGGAAGTATTAATTAATAACATATGATTAAAAACTAGAAAATATTAAGTATAAAGAATATATCTAACTCTTGCAAATATTATCTTCTTTAATTAAAAGGAATAAAGCGAATTTATCTTGCATATTTAAAGTTCATAAGTTCAGTTCAGTTAAGCATAAAAACTAAAAGAATTATTGACCTACCACTTTTGAATTACAACAAAGGTACAGTTTTGTTCATTGATATTGTATCGCAAATTCATATGTGATTTACTGTCGATAAGGGTTATTTTGTATTTAAAAAAATATATATTTATTATTTTATCGGACAGATAAGGTTGCCATTCTTTTCATTTCAAAGCAAAATTTTATTTCAACTAATTGATTTTCATTTTTCAAAGTAAAATTACAATTAGAAAAATATCAGTATAATAATAATTTGCATTGTTAATTCTACTTAACTAGAATACAACTTCTAAGTGTCAGCTGTCATATATAGTAGTTTGACTTTCTCATAATTCTCAATTGCCAATTTATTCTTCGTAATACGTACTATATGTATTATGAACATTATCAAAATTATAGTTTAGAATAGTGAATCTATCCACTTGCCAAATAATGCTTACATACGTAACCGTACTGAACTAGACACAAGAGCGATCTAGTTGTTTTTCGTAACCATTAAATTAAAGCAACATGGATATCTTGGAGAGAATTTATTACAGCCTTAAGCGGCAAGTGGTAATGATACCGGCAACCGTAACAAAATCAGTGGACACTATCAATAAGTCAATGAATCAAGTGAGAATTCCACCTTTCACGAAAGATAATGTTTTATTTTACTATTTGCCAATGCAAGGTTTGGTCAGTTATTCAATGTTATCCATTGGTGTGATGAACCCCCACTTAATGGTAAGGTGAGTAATTCAAATAAAAAAATAATAATACTAATAATTATTCATTTCTATTTTTAAATCTGGGCAAGGGCACTTCACATTGAATTAAGGATTTTTTCAAAATTGTAAGTAATATTTTAGAAACACAAAAAAATAATAAACAAATATTACACTTCTACTCAATGTGATATTTTTTTTATAAAACTAGAAGAAATGTTTTGGATGAATATGCCTTGTATAATATAAAAATGTTAAGGTTTAAATATAAGTCATGAAAATCTAAGCCACAGTTCATTGCAAGAATCCTTAGAGATTTGATATAGTTTTATGGAAATTATTATATTCTAATGGAATTTAATAATAAACAATACTACTAAGGTTTATTGAATCTTATGTTTAAATAATAAAAAGAAATGGGATTGGGAAAAAGAAATCCATAATATTTTTTGGCACAGTGTATAGCATTAGATATGTTGTAATGCATCAATGAAATAACCTGAAATTTATGCTTATTGGAAAGATGACATTTCACAGTAAAGACATTGTTTTTGCTTTTTTGGCATCGGAATCTAGGAAAAATTCTGACCCTCAAATTTCAAACACTAGAGTTTATTGCAAATAGATATTATGAAGTTACATTTAAAATAGCCATAAATCATACAATAAAGTTCTGCATATCAGACCCGAATTGGACAATTTGAAGTATGTTGAATAAACTCCTGAAGTGTGTATAAAAATAATGGCCTTGTTTTCTCTAACCTAATATTTAACTCGGTCCATATATAACTTTTCAAACAATTTGTAAAAATTATTGATGAATACATAGATACTTTTCTTTTTTATTTTCAGACTGTTTCCAAGACGTGACATAACAGATCTATTATTCCTATCAGCGGGGAGTGGTGCAGGTCTATGGTTATGGGCCCGTCCACATATTGCGGCTGCAGCACCAGCTAGACGGTTCTCATGGGCTTTCTTAGGAGGTTGTCTCTGGCCTCTAGGATCAATATTCTTATGGGCAATATTACACAGATCAATGAGTCAGACACCCATTTTTGGAACAATCCTTGGTATCTCAACCGGTGCAATGCTCACAAATATAGCAATTGACTATTTTAATTATGTAGAGCTCATGTTTTGTGGTGAGGTCCGTTTACCAGAAGATGTATATAGTCCCAACAGTGATGATGAAAAATATGATATCGATTTGTAAATGCACAACACTATGAAACTTGTATCACTGATTCATAAAATTAGTTCTAGAATGTTGTTAGTCATTATTTAATTTTATACATGTGCTTATTCTTGATAATCATATGAAATATTTAACTAAGTAGTAGTAAAAAAAATGTGATTTCCAATTAAAATTGAATGTTGAGTGTGTGGAAAAAATTTATATTAATTAAGAATACTGTGAATTATTTTGGTGATTGTATTTGCTTCATTAAATTATCCCTGCACTTTTATCTATTTTATTTAAAAAATATCTTAAATAATGTATTAAGTAGTTCTTACACTTAGTAAAATAAAATCCTCACAAGTGTTGCTTAATACTTGAAAATTCTGCTGTAAATACAATTTTTCTAAATTAAAATTTGAAACCTGTTTCCTTCCA
>DVQP01001520.1:0-15195 GCA_018231745.1 Danaus eresimus
AGAAAATTTATTTTTTGCTTTTTAGTTTACTGCTTGAAGTCGATTTTTCGTGTGTAAAAATTATTTCATTAGTTCACTGCTTGAAGTCAGTTTTTTTGTGTGTGAAAATTATATGAACTTTTAAAGAAGCACATGAAAATAGGCAATGATTATAGGTAAGTATTTGTACAAATTTTATAATACGTTTGCTTAAATAGTACATTTTATCGTCTTAAAAACATTTTTACCTTAGATTAAATTGCAAGTGAATTAAAGGCCTTCCTGTGAAGAAATTGAAAGAAAGTAATTTCAGAAAAATGGTTAAATAAAATAAATACATCATTCATAAAGTTTCGTAAAAATTATTAAGACAAGCCGTTTTGCTATAATTCACAATCTCTATTTTACATACACGTTATATTTACGGACATTTTTATACTTTTTCTCACGTAATTTGTGTTTCAGTTAATTTATTAAAAATATTATCTTTATAAGCATCCTCGTAATAGTATAAAAATACATATAATACAATGTCAGTTTGTACGTCACTGATGACACAATAAGTTTATATTGTAATCTCATTCTAAAATTTGCATAAATATTGATAAAACATATTTTTTTAAATTGGAAATTATGTTTGTTTTCATTGCCACGGCATCCGATCAAATATCCGTGTTCGATTTTCTGTTGAACAGTCATGTGATCGGAGGTCATGGTGGCCTTCTAGCAGTTTTAATATATAGTTAAAACAAAATAATTTTATTTGCTTTGAATTTGGCTGTTTAGTGTGAAATTTATTCTATTTTACGTTTTAATTGCCGTATAGAATTACTGATAAAGAATTAATGATAACAGGATACATATGTTCAACAGTTTTGGTTTTCTTAATATTTTTACCTTTTTTACCTTGGTTTCTTAAAGGCTAATAATTCTATTTTCTTTTAAATGTCTTTTGCTTACACATAATTCTGTCGCAGACCAATTTTCTATGGTTACTCTCACCATGATTATCATAGTGAGAGTTACGTAAATGTTTTTAAAGCATTTTGGAATACATAAAAGGAATTATTTTCTCGTAATTCAATACTTGGTTTATAAAGATTTTATTTTCTAGATAAAGGTTCTAGAAGTAATTTGAATTTCAACCTTGATTTGTTTTGATAACTCGGGTGTCATCAGTGGTATTGAAAAAAAAATATTGTAGCATTTAAAGAAGCAATATATATTGCTTGTTTAATATTAAGCATGTATATATTTATTATATTGAAAAAAGGCTTAAGAATGAAAACAAAATTATTAGGAGTATTCTATTGCGCAATAATAACTAACACATTTTCTTATTTTACAAGAGCTTATTGTCAAATTGTTGTCATAAAATCTGATAGAATTGTAACGCTTGATTTAACAAATTCTCTTCAATATGTTTGCCGCCATTACAAATAAAAAATTATCATATCCATTCATATCTCAAAATATTTCTATGAGTCGTTTTCAGCTTACAAATATTTTTTTTTATATAAGTTTTTGGTATTTAAAACCTTTTTAAAAATATTATATTGAGCATTTTATTCGAATATTTACATGTTATATTTTTTATTGTTAATAAATAACACGATATAAATGGTCTTCTAAATTCTTTTAAAGGCTTAAGTGGGATCTTTTTCAATCGAGCTAAAATTTGGATGCCTCCAGAAAAGGGCGAATAGGTTACTAAGACTCACCACCACCTACAACTTTTTTTCTACCTTCTAACAGGTGAAACGTTGGTCTTGAACTGTCCCGTCGAAAAAAAAAGACTTACAAATATATGTTTTTATTTCATTAAATAATGACATAGTATGAAGCTGGTGGGTTATGTATTAATCTGAGGGAGCAAATTTGAAATTAAAGGGAATGACCTGAATTTTTGAATACTACCATATTTTTCAGCTGTAAATTAATATGCCTTTATCTAATTACTCAATACATGTAAAATGGCTTCGATACCATAATAAAAAATACATTTTTTTTTTCTTAAATGATACATTTTGAAAACGATAGTCTTGAATTCCCAACATCGCACCTATCAAGGCCTTATATATCTTAGAGTACTTTTATCATCGCAACAGCACATTCCATAATAGCGTCTATTGTTGTGTGCATAAAGTTTTTTTTTCTTATAATAATAAAATTTTTGTTTGAAGCGAGTTAAGATGCGTTCAACAGGTGATACAACAGCACTATGGTCATTTACAGTCCACCCACCATATGTAACGTTCGCGGGCGAACGCATTTCGGACGCCGGCGTTCGAAAATATTATTTATTTTATTGTGGCTTTTGCTTGTGATTGTTTAACTGTGGTTCTGTTCTGAAACATGATAATCGGATGATACAGGGGATATTTTATTAAAATTGCTATATTTAATTGTAAGTGACTTCATCTATTTTAAATAAACTTAAATCTATTCTTTAACATTTTTATTTTAAGATAAACGTACAGCTTCTGTTTCGTTATTCACCTGTTATTTTGTACAAATAATAATATTAATAAAACAATACTAATTTCGTTAACACGGTTCTGACAGACAACTGAATCGACAGATTGTATCACTTCGTAAAACCGGCATCAACAAATAAACTCTCACTTTCGTGCATTAATTTACATTATATTAAATTGATACAAGTGATTGAAACCTCTAAACCCTTGTAATGGAGGTTTTAGAAATATCAACGACGAATTGAAATATTCTTTATTATAAAATAATATAAATAACCTATTGAGAAGTCATATCAATGTGCATAAAACTAACCAACATTAAATATTAATAGAAAAAATATTTCGTACATAACTTCGGTTTGATGTTGAAACAAACCAACTTGTGTACTTTTACTTAAGAATTTTTAATAAGATTTAATTGCTTATTAAAATATCTTATGTTTCGATTGTCTTCATAAAAATATATTATATATAATTACAAAAAAATTAAGTTATAAAGAAATTAATGTTAAGAAAAAATTCTGATTAGTTATATCATCACTATTAAGAACCTAAATGGTTAAAAATATATATTTGATCTATGTCGCACTTGACATTTAATTTATTTTGTTGTGGTTCTTAACATTTAATGGTGATTATCCCGGATACGACATAGGTTTGGTGTTAATGTCATTAACCGGTTTTAGGTTTTCCCATTAAAAAGGACTTACTCAAGGTTTGGATGCAAAAAAATACGTAAATTACGTTGATTTTTTTTTTATATAATTTCATTCCAAGAATTGTATATGATGATATAGTTTTTTATTATGTTTTTGTTTGAAGTTAGTGTAAAGATAAATTTAAGCTTTTAAATTTCTTACCAGTTTTATATTTAGTGTTAGAACACGTAATATATTTGATGTGAACGGAAATGAAAAATCTTAATTATTTATAAATATACAGGGAAAGGTTTTTTTGTTGTGTAATAAAACTGAGATAGAGGAAAATGTGTGGAAAATTAATAACGTAATCTTTTCATTCCTTAAACATTTCTTTACTTTAAGTGATTATTTAAAACTAAATCACAATTCCATTACATAGAAAGACATTACCAGTTTTGTATACAAAACGTGACCATTTAGAGATATAAGTTGATAACAAAAGAATATTTTGCTTAAATAAAACAAAAACTACTATAGTGTTGTAACAAAGAGGCGTTTGTTGTGAGTTTCTTTTGAATTGTAATTAGGACTTACTTGTCTAAATTAAATAAAAAATATATATTTTTTTTCTAATATGGAGATAAAAACTGATGTTGTGCTTATTACCAAATAATATTTTTTTTCATATTCAACTACGGACCCCGAAACATTAAGTATTTATAACGTTTACTTAGTAAAACTATTTAAATTAATAATCTTAAAACATGTGAAGCCTCTGCGGATATTAAGACGTGATGAGTAAACGCTTTTTTTTTCTACTAAACGCTTTACGCTTTTACTAAACACTGAATAACTAGCATTAGTCGTATATTTAGTTCAAAAAGGTGGTGTTGTAATATTTTAACTTCAGATTTAATTTCTATCAAAACTATTTGCATAGTTTTTTAATTTATTCGAGGTATACGAACGGAAACAAGTTTTATTGTGGCTAGTAAATTGTAATGGAAAACAGACCTTAAAATTTCGTCAATGTATCACAAACACACATATATTTAGCATCTACGAGTGCTATGAACAGAAGTATTTATTTTTATCTAGAATCAAAAGTATATATTTTTGTAGTTGTAAAAAACAAAATTAATGTTGTACATTTTAGGGTTCTTCTAAGTTCCTTATCATTAAAAAATTTGTTAATTAGCATCCATTCACGATTTAAAACAGTTAAATATTTTTTCTATTA
Organism: Danaus eresimus; assembly: GCA_018231745.1. Taxonomy (NCBI): domain Eukaryota; kingdom Metazoa; phylum Arthropoda; class Insecta; order Lepidoptera; family Nymphalidae; genus Danaus; species Danaus eresimus. The sequence goes on from DVQP01001520.1 coordinate 4,338, forward strand.
TTATATGGACTTTAAAAATAAAAGAAACATAATAATTTAACGAAATGGACGCATTTAGGGTAAGCGCAATTTGTAATTTAGTCCTTGTATACAGAAATTTAACTGAAACTAGGCCCTCGAGTGTTATTCCTACGTTAACAGACTTACATTTAGAAACTGTTGCTTAAAGAAACAGCGAACAAGGGCCTGTAAAAGTAATTAGGACATCTCTACATTCCCAGTAAATATGAATAATAATAATAATATAAATACAGAGAATATTAGAAATCAAATAGTTGTAGGTAAAGCAACTGTGTATATAGCACAAACAATGATTCACGAATCGTAAAAAACCGTCAACTGGGAAGTACATAGCACATCACTAAGCACATTTATGTTAAAAAAAAGAGAAAATATTTGAAGTAAGAATAGCTCGGTTTAAAGATATTTATAGTTCATAAAAACATAGCTATATGTTTTTATGGAAAATAAAATGATAGTTGTTCATTTAAAATGGAATACATAATATTATTTGTAATTAGAATTGTATTAAAATTTGCATCAACCATGTGGCGAGCCGGGATACCGATAATATTTCTTGCATTAAAGTAAACTTACTGTGTATGTAAGTACGATACAAAAGTATAGTTACAGACAAAAAAAAATCCTATTCTATATATTTATCGTTTTTTTAGTGTCAAATAAATCTAGATAATACTTTTTTTAATGAATTTTATCGTCGTTATGTTATCAATAAATCCGTTTAATGATCAAAGGTGTCAAACCATTGAATATTTATTTTATAACAGTAACGCGATCATTAGACTGAGAAGTTGCTATGTTTTAACACATTTTTTGCAAATTTCCATGCTCCAAGCCACTGGTTTTGATGTACAGTTATTGAACTGATAAGAATTATGTTAAACATATTACTAATTTATGCTTAAAAGACTCTCACTAATTAGATAAGTATCGTTTGAGCCAACTACATGTAGTTCAAGGTCATTTGAGAGTTAATAAATTTTTTATTAAAGTTTACTAAGTCAAACAAGATTTTAAATAAATTATCAAGTCTAGAATTTTCCGGTTACGTAATAAGGTTTTTCAAATGAACTTACAGCAACATTAAGCAGTTGTGGTACCACTATTACTGGGATCAGTTTTGTTTTGCTTGGAATATTTTATTTGACAACTTTAACACAACAAATCATAGTCTTAGCACTATTTTAGTTTCTTACATCACATTTTACATCGTGTTCTAACAATGTTAGAGTACTTGGTATGGAATATATCTTTTCCAGAGCAAATCTTTTACACGCATTTGTATTTTTCTTCTATTTAAGGCAATCCACGACGTCAATGAATGGTATGGTATGGGAGGCTGTTTTAAGTAACAAGAACTCAAAGAAGACAAATATAACTAAATAGATTCGAGACAATGAAGTTAACATCTTAAATTCTCACCATAAAATGTTTGACAGTAATAAAAGTTTTTAACCCCGAAGCTTCAGTTTACGACTTTAGTCAAGTTGTAAAATTTACTTTGACTTTAATTCGAAGAATTAAACATAGCCATGTGTAATGAATGGCTTCTGATCTGCAAAGTTTTTATGCTCCATAAATTATAATTCAAGTAAGGCCTTTTGTCTAACATAAAGTGAATTATCAGCCATCAGTTATTACATTAAGTTTGATATAAAACATTTAAACGGTCTTTATTTAAGAAAAACTTTATCTATTCTTTATTCCGTAACAACTGTTACCTTGACCAACTCAATGTGTTAAAGTTAGGTACATATGAAAAAACGCATGCTTAAATATACGAGTGTGCACATTTTTATGTTTATATATGATCTGTTTATAATTAAAACAAAAAGTAAGGATAAGGTACGCGAATTGTATTTATTCAATAAGTGTTCGTCTGCAAGGAAAACTGTGTTAGGAAGCATCTTTAATGTCTTGCTCAGGATAGTGCTCGTCTCATGTATATTCAATCTGATCTATATTTCTTCAGTAACTGTTGTCTTATTTTTCATTAGTTATAGACTCACCGATGGATATATTTTTATAGTGGTATCATAGTTCTTTGGATTCCAAAAGCGTCATTGTAATTAATTATTCATCTTAACCTTGCATTCTGTCCGAATCGAAACAATCTACCATTACCCGTCACTTGGACATGCATTATTACTTTCCTTATAACCAAGGCTCTATGTTTTGTCCTAATAGCCACTTTTATTAGTCACCCTATAAATTCGTCTATGAATTTGTAAACGTTCCCAAACATTAAGTTTTTGAGATTTGATAGTAGGCGCAAAACAGTTTTTAGGAGCAATTCAGTTGTATTTATTAATAATCTATATGGGTTAATGTTTTTGTATAAACAACGGTAGCAAAAATTTCGTTTAATCAAGCGTAGCGAAAAGAATTTCACATAAATTACGATTGCGTATTTTTTTAAAAAGTAGTTCCTTCGCAGACGGCGCCGCATTATAAACTAGTATGTAATTACTTGTGATATTTGAAAGGTATTACAAATCGGTACACTTTAAATCCTCTCTCTAAACCCGTTTACGTTTTCCGCCTTCAAGTAACCATGGCAACCAGTGACGTCATCTCGCCAAAGGGCAAGATGCTAGATGGAATTGTTTCACAATGTGAAGTTGCACAACTATTTGTATTCATACAACCTATGAGGATATCCCGATTGCGCAATCGTGAAATAACTTATAAAAACTAATTTGTTTTTTTTTTGTCCATTATCGAACTTTTTGTCACTGAACAAATAGATTTGATGAATTTAAATCCGTGTTTACATATGTCATAAACATAATACTTTTAATATTTTTAATGTTATTAATTGAGTCCCTGGTTATTTTTAAGATCTTTGATATCATGCTACTTAAATGGAAACATCACATCAGTATTATCGTTTTATGTTTATTACTTTATGATTAATACTTATAAAGAACTTAGAATAAAGTTTAAACTGTGGTTTTGTGGAATCATATAAATGGGAACATGTAAAGGAACAAAAGGAATTTTACAATGCTATACATTACGGTAAATAAATGAATGAAACATTCCAAAAAATAATAGATATTAATAGCGTATAAGATAATAGTTTTCGAAAATAGGCTTATATATATTTAATTAATTAAACAAAATTATATAACAACTCAGATGTGATATACCTTTCCGAACATTCAAGTGAAGAATTGAAACCGACGCTGTTATTTTGTCGAATTATTTTAATTAATTTATAAAATTTATCAACGATGTTCTCGGCCTTCAAGGCACATTCCGTTTCCGTGTATTGTTAATTATAATTGTTATATCATGTAAAAGTAAAAAACTGCCATTCTCAATAACTTTATCGTTAGATATTAATTTAAAATATCTTGTTATGATTATACAATATATTGTTATGTTCCAAAATAAAAAAAAAAATGCACTTTCTAATATAATTTGATTTATTTAATTTAATTTATTCATAGGAACAATAAAATACGATTTCATAGGAAGATGACAACAAAATGTTTATTATAAATAATCTCACCAATCTCATATTTAAAGGAAAAATATTTTTATATGTTACATAATGAATAAAAGTCAAGTACGAAATTATGAATAGTAAAATGCTTAAAAACAAATTTGATATGCCACAGCAAATCAGCTGATCGGTCAACAAAATAGTAATGGCGACTGTCATTGACACACATACTACCGTAAAGATACGTAATGCGTGCTTATTACGGAAAAGATACACGTATTTGAGATGGTTCTGCGATTAAAAAGTGTAATGTAAATATCACTCAAGTTAGTACTTGTGTTATTTCGTTTCTAGCTTTCCAGGGTTATCTGTTATGATGTCAAAATCATTTACAAATTATTTATTTTCATGCACAACCCTATTATCAACAGAAGAAGTTTTAGATATTGTTTTGTTATATATTTTATTTATAACCAATTGATATAATTGCATAAACCATATCCGGGTATATGTTTATAATGATATTTATTGTATATAAATATTCTGTCATCGCAGTTACTAAGAATACGTGTTTCGACTTTACGCAAATTAATATTCAATACGTTCTCATTATTATAACGGATCTCATAGTTGTTATATAAAAATTTTACATAAACTTAAAAATACTACGATCAGATGCATTTATATTACGAACCTTGGATTTTAAAATCTCTCAGAATAAGACGTGAGGTCATTCAACGGAACGTACATACATCTGTCACGAGCTGTTTCGACATTCCGATTTTAGCTCTAAACAAGCATAATTTATTATAACCAGCTTACATGTACTTGAGAAAATGTAATACTTAAATTATGTATATGGAATTAATATAAAATATTAATAGTATTTGCAACTTACAATCATTAGTCTCGATAAATTTTAACTGCTTGATCTATTCGAATATGTGTTCCACTTTGTTTCTTTGTACAGAGTTTGGTTACATAAACCTTATACCGGATAAATTTACCTCACAAATAGAGGGATTTCAAATGAATTCTTGTCTGATTTTTATTTCTACAGTTGCAATCTACTCGTATGACGGGTTTAATTTACAAAATCTTATAATTATAGGTTATTCAAATTACTCTATCAATTTTTATTTCTCTAATTATAGAAATATATTTATTGCGGTATAAATAACATTTTCATTTGTTTAGGTTAGTCGTCTTTTTCACATCGCTTTAAGAGACTCAATGGCTAAGTTTCTGGTTTCAATATTTCCACAAGTTTCCGAGTTAAATCACTTTGACTGACATTTTGGCCCAGATCGAAACGAGTTAAAAAGTATTCTCAAAATTTTCCGTTTTCCTATTTGATATACGGAACCCGAAAAAAACAAACTGAAAAACTCAACGGAGAAGAAACGATTCCAGCGGAAAATGAAAATTTCGTTTTGTATATTAATTTCTTTGCAGTTAACAGGTTTATTTTAATGCGTACCATTTAAAATCCTTTTCATTTTAAATTTTCCTTTTGCAGACATACTAATAAATTTAACGATCACTTCCAATATAGTGTAAAAGTATACATTTTAAATTAACACTGAAGTCTACATATGAATGCAAAAGTCAGTGGTGCCAAATGATGTCATTATCGGTTGATTTATATAAGGAATAAAACTATTTTTGTAATACAATATATATATTTTAAAATCTGAAACTCGTTAGAAAACTTTTGTATCAATTATGAAATAGCGAAATGAACACTCAAGTTATTTGTTTCGGCGTAATTGTGATGAAATAACCGTCACTTATTGTTTATTCAAGCTCCGGTTATTTCTGTACTTTGTTTGTTTTAATTTTTTATTGCTAGAATGTCACAAAATTTACAGATGTAGAAAGGAAAAAAAGGTATACTGTGAATATACAACGCCTTATTACGCCTTAGCAATACTACGAAAAATAGCTTTTACATTAAAAAATATATTCGATTCGAAAATATTTGTATTAGGTATTAGTTGACATATGATCTCTTTCATATTCCAATTTGTAACTTTTCAATCACTTTAACAGCCTCGTTTTTAAGATCAAGAAAATGTTCTATTTAAGTTAACTTAATTGATATGAGTTCTTTGTTTTAAGTCAACTAAATTATTTTGTTTCAGAAATCACAATGTATAGCCCGAAGGTTTGCGACATTGTCTGCCTCCTAGCCTTGACTGTGTCAGTCAGTAAGTATTACTCAATGTTCAGTAATTAGACGTCATTTGCATATAACATTTGCTATTCAGTTTGTTATTTTTATTAGCGTTTGTGACTAAAACTTTTATATTTAATCTGCTTATGGCACTATGAGTCAGGCGGGGAATTTGTGACTAGAAAGCCGATTTTAAAATTCCCGGAAACCAGTTGTCTTTCCCATGCTTACAAATGCTTTCTAGATAAAAGGAATCCCCCTGCGGTTCTTATTAAGGTTTGCCAGCAAGAAGTTTTGCGGATATTTAAAATAATACCTAAATTCGTGCCAGATATTATCTCCGGCTTCGCTCGCCTTTGAAATGCACTATACAGATTTTCCGCGTTATGCATTTACTTGACCAAATTAGCTGTGAATCTGTCAAGCTCTATGGCAATAAATTAAATGTATGTGATATAGTGTTTGATTTTTTTTTTATTTTATATTTTGAGCTATAGAAATGTTATTGAAACTTTCATTTTTCTCAGCAAATTTTCGCTTCGAAAATAAATATAAATATAAATGTTAGCAATCTCAATATTTGGTTTAGCATACGTTGAATAAATAGAAATGAATAAAATGAAATTGAACCTAGAAATATACATTTTGGAAAAATAAAGCACACCCTTCCTAGGGACAACTGTTATTAAGTACTTTGCCGTCTCCTATAGTGACGCCAAGATTCTTATATCTCATAGACTTTCAGTCGAATGTTCACTACACTTTGGAAGATTGCAGTCTTTGGGACATTTTTAGGTATTGAGATAAAATTGCAAATGTAACAGTAGTCCCTCAACTCCCGACTAGAATCTTGATGAAATCCAATATTGTTTGCCTTATGTAAAATAAAATTATGTAGTCCGAACTTATAGTTGAAGATGTTTTATTGAATTGTACCTTTTTATTTGATTTGTTAAAATAAAAATAATTTAGGAAAAATAAAAAATAAATAGTTAAAATAGTAGTTTTCAACACCAAAACAAGCTTCCCCAAAATGTCAATACATTTTATGAACTTTTTTTAAGTCTTTCAAATTATTTCTTAACTTTTGATATTGAAGTTTTCATTGCTGAGATTCTTGTATGAAATTTACTCAAAAAATCGTCCTTTAGGATTTTCAATTATATTTGTTTCCATTTGGAATTTTTTTCGTTTAAGGATAAAAAACAAATAGGTCAAACATTTCACATAGTTAAATGAGATTCATATTTCTATATCCTTGTATTATTTATTACAAGATAAAATATCTGTTTTTAATAAATAAAACAAAAACCTTTTTTGTCTTAATTATAAGGATAAAATGTTTTGAATCCTTTAAATTTTATTTTACAGATAATAAATTTAATTTGTTGAATGTTTTATTACTCTTGAAAAATGTTTTTATAGTCGTACAATATATAACAACTATTTAATAATTGAAGTTATTAATTTATGAATGACTTGAAAAAAAGTGTATCTTAATTGGGAGGTTTTTATGTATTGGTGTTTAACATCTTTATTTTTAAATATATTTTTTAAACCATTCTCGTTATATTTTTTGTCTCTTTTAAATTGGTTTCAAATAAATTTTGTTATATCAGAATTTTAGTTTTGGTAGCCGTTAGAATGGAAATAAATTTTAATTATGAAATTTATTAATATCAAAATAAATAAAAAAAAATAGGTAGGTTTTGGAAATTTGATGTCAATCTTTTCAAAAATATGAATTTTCACAGAAATTATTTTTTTTGCAAAATTTTTTTTTGTATTAAGGTCATAACGTTAAATGACCTTCACTATTTCTGGTTTTTTTTAAAACCTTCTTTTTCGTTTTTTTGTATAATATGATGTTATTTTTCCTAAACATTTTTTAAAAAATACTGTAGTAATGTATTTTTTTGTATCAAATAAAATATTATACATATTCATTTTATAGCTTTTGATTTGTTTCAATTGTCTTATTTATTAAAGTTCTGATTTGTTTTAGATGCAAAAGGCCTAAGTGTTGCAGATAATGGTATGTTAACAGTAACGTACCCAACAGATTTAGACGCAACAACAGAACAAGTTACAACAGAAAATAATTTAAACACAAATCAAACCATTGTTGAAAATCAAAATACCGATATATACAATAACACAAACAAAAATGAAACACCATACATAAAAGTTATAGATAATGGTGAAATAAAAACTCCAGAAAGCGCGAACAAAGTCATTCAACCGATTGTAACAAACGTATCATTTAATAACGTTAAATATCAGGCCAACGCTAAGCAAGAAGCCAAAGAAGTAAAACCTAAATTAAGTATAGCTGAAATGTTACAACGTCAGAGAATTCAGAAGAAGAACGATATAAGAGCTCATGTTCAATACGACGAAGTAACTGGTGAATTGATGGGCGGTGATCATCCCTGTCACCGCGAATGTAAAGAAGGAGAGGATCCAATGATTTGCTATTATCATTTCAATCTAGAATGGTATCATACTATGAGCAAGGCATGTTATAACTGTCCTTACAACCCCGACGATTGCAAGCTCTTAGATTGTATACCAGCTGATGGGATGAGCAGACCCCTCAATGTTATTAATAGGAAGATGCCTGGACCTGCTATTGAGGTAAAATATAGACTTTAAAGTGATTATGACTATGTATATAAGCAATGATATTTTTCAGTATAATATGTTGCAATCAGATAATTAATAAACATTACAATTCCAATTAAATTGTATTCTTCGACATAATATTTATACTAAGATATCATTAATATAATAAAAAAATACAAAATGTCTTAAAATTTTATTCCAACAATATTTTGATAGAAATATGATTTGAATTTGCGACTTCAGGGATATTGGGTTCTAGTCAATTAAACTATTACAATATACACAAATTAGTTTCTACTTCGATCGTTTACTATTCTTTAAATTTAACTTACAAATCATAATGATTATATTTAGGTTTGCCAACATGATAGAATAATTGTGGACGTCGAGAATGACCTGATGACTGAGGGAACGACGGTTCATTGGCACGGACAACATCAACGGGGAACTCCTTATATGGATGGAACACCATACGTCACACAATGTCCTATAATACCTGAGTCAACTTTCAGGTAAGCTCAATAACAACGGTCAATTATACTATACTGCTGTTAACTTATAAGAGTTATTACACATTGGAGATTTATAGGAACACTTGAAGTATATTTAATTGAAGTGAAAGAAGGCTTTTAAGTTTTCGTTTTACTAAGTAGGTATATATTATTAGGTATCAATTTAATGCGACACACTCTGGTACACATTTCTGGCATTCACACTCCGGGATGCAAAGAGCTGATGGAGCAGCTGGCGCGCTTATCATACGGAAACCAAAATCGCAGGACCCCCATGGCGCTTTGTATGATTACGACAGGTGAGATTCACATAGTTTGGTAACTAGTATTTAAAGTTACGTAATAAAGTTATAAAACGAAAAGCTCTTTTAATCATCGATGGCTATTATTATAACTACTTCAATTATTTTCTTTACAATCAGTAATCTTTACAACCAAAAGTAATTTTTTTTAATTTAATTATTAAATACAGTACAATATTATCTGATATATTTAATACTAATTAAAACATCTCCCAAACAATATCTGTTGTAGTTTACCTACTCGCATGTGTATAATCGAAAACCGTATATTGTAAATGATGACTAACATTTTGTACCTTACCTTTTTAGAACAGACCTACATTACTTTGATGATGTAATGCTTACTTTTCAATACCTAAATATTCTTTTTGTTTCGTTTATTATTTTTGAGAACGATAAATTTTTTATTATTATAAGATATTGATTTTTCATATGAGTTTTATTTTAAAAATACAACTTCACCATTTTCGTGAACTACAGTAAAACCGGCTTATATGAGTCAATAGCCATATATCAAGATACATTTATTGATAATTTTGAATCACATATATTATTTATCATATATTAACATATAGGTCGGATCACGTGATGATAGTTACTGACTGGATACACGAACTGTCTGTCGGTATGTTCACTGATCATCATCACTCCACTGGTGACAACAAACCACCGACCTTACTGATCAATGGGATTGGAAGGTTTAGAATTTTCAATGAAACGGTGAAGCCTATGTACATGCAAGCAGCTAGGTTTAACGTTGAACAGGTTTGTAAGAATCCGATAGACTATTTAAATCTATTTTAAAATAATTTAAAATAATTTTTCATCAAATTCTTGTTTATTTTTTTAACTTTTGTTGTTTTTATTAAATAACAGCGAACTATGGTTTTTATTTCAAATCAATAGTAAATGTTTTTTGATCGATTCTTTTTGGATATATTGAATAATAAGTTAATTAATATATTTTTACGCAGGGCTATAAGTACCGTTTTCGCGTGATCAACGCTGAATTCCTAAATTGTCCTATCGAAATGTCTGTTGATGGACACAATATCACAGTTATCGCTTCAGACGGATACGATCTCGAGCCTATTAATGGTAAGTTATGTTATCAATTAATTTGTGCATTCAGATTATTATATCTGTAAGCACAATAAATATTTTCTTTAGCGCCTCAATTTAACGCAAGGCAAAAGCACAAACACTTACGTTGTCTTAAAGTTTGTGTCAGTGATAAATAAAATGCACAATTTGTAAGTCTTTCGCATTATAATCTTTATTTATATGTCCCATATCTTTAAAGCTAATTATGTGACAACCTATTTGTGTAAGAAAATGTCCTTAATTTATTCATTAAAATACGAGTTTTAGTTCTGTGAAATGGATATCTTTGTTTGTTATACAATAGTTTAAGAACTACTGCCAGCAACAGTGACACCGAACAAGAATAGGTTTTATATATTCAAACAATATTTTAAGACGTGTTTAATTAATCACAACAGAATTTAAAATAAAATTATAAAAAAATATATATTTCAAACACATTCGACATTAATAAAGCAATATTATTTTATTTCTAACGTAAATGGGAAAATCTAATCGACTTTTTTAAGACTCCTTATAACGCTAATCTAAAAACTTACGCAATTCTGTTTTCCGTTTGCCAAAATTAGGTTTATATAAAATAATCTGAGTTCATAATTTTCTATTAACCTTAATAAATTAATACTTTTAATAAGGTTTATATTTTTTCTTGCATAGATAGTTTAAT
>DVQP01001521.1:0-15190 GCA_018231745.1 Danaus eresimus
TTTATATTAATTATATATATATCGATTCTTGTATGGCAACACTAAACGATACAAACTTTTTGGTCTAAGGATGTTCGTTATAAACTTTTTAAATTAATTAAAATGTTTATTGAAAACAATCAATAGTCATTTATAATTTTTCAAGTTTACTTGATTCCGTCACGTCAATCATATTTCCGTCCGGGTCGTACAACTCCACGCCAGTTAGTCCGACATAGTAGGGGTCACCCCAAGTTGAGAATATACTGATCTGTAGAACGAAACCCGTGGGAGCTGTCGGCTCGAGGTTACCGTACAGCCAGGACATGGACGGCTTGGAGGACGCCTCGTTCACACTAAAATAATACAAGTTTATTAATTAAGAATTTGTGTAATAATAATTCGAAAAAAATAAAATAATTTACAAAAACTGCACAACATATTTAGTACGTTAAGGTGAAATGTCCACATTATAGTAATCCGCGCTTTACATACGACAATGTACGTCCATAATTTAAAAAGACTTCCGTGAGCTGCTTCGACCACTCCCCATGGAGAGGTCTGTAAGACTGGAAGCTATATTTATTTTGTTATAGAGCAAAAACTAACAGTAGTCCAGTAGACGGTAAATAGTGTCGTATGGCTACTTTTTCTTCACGGTGACGCTGTAACAGCCGATAGGGCTAACAGCTACTGTCAACTCGAAAAAAAATATGGCTACTTTAAGAATTATTGTGCTTATAAGAGAAAAGGAATGAAGTAGATGGTTTTGGATAAAGAAGAACTTAGTCTAAAAAGCTTTGTGTTTACGTTTAGATTGTAATCCATTAAATACATTATAAAAAGAAAATGAAATATAAGTCCACCCATCCGGTCCGTACAAGTCGACGCATTGTACGTGGTCGTAAGCTCCGTCGCCGGGCGCGCGTCTGAGTAACACTCGCCTGACGAGAGAACCCACCGCCAGGGACAAGTGCCGCACCCCGCAGTACGACAACTGGAGAGAGGCATTGTAGTTCCACACCCGGATACCTGGGGATATGATACGAGGAAGACGCTCATTGGATGAGTACACTTCAATAAACAAGTAGGGTCCTAACGGGATCTAAGACTTTTGCGAGTGTTCATTAAAATGATACTATTATTTTTATCCCGTCCGCCCGGGATCACGGTTAATAAAGTACGCGTAGTGATCCAAAAATATTAGTTTCATTTAAAGTCCTGTTGTGTAAAAAAAATATTGACAAACATTACAAATATCATTATTTAATGAAGATGTCTTATGTAAGTTATGTTTATATCTAAATGGAGTCATTGGGTAATTAAGAATATATTTTCACGGGAAACGAAAGTTTGATTGAATATTGGAGTAAGCATGTAACCGTAGCCCGTGTTCTGTGTGTACCTACTTACCGGTTATTTCTGTGGGTTCCTGTAATTCCATCACGACGTGGCAGCACTGCGAGCCGGCCGTGAACGTCGTACACCACATGTCCTCTGAGTCCGTCGTTATATTCTTCCCATTGAACAGGTTCGCGCAGTCCAAGTAGTTCCCGATACATTCGTCTTCGTCGCTATACGACATGTAGGCGTAAGCTCGATGGACCCTGATCGCGTTTTCGTTGCAAAGAATTTCTATTCCTGTAATATGTTATTTCAAGCTAATCTTCCATTGCCTAACAATTATTTATTATGTCATACAGCATACTAACCAGCTAGCCCGATCAGGTTGCCGTGTCCCCAGTTAGTCATGAGAGATAATTTAATTCTTTTGGCCACAATCCTGATCTCTCCCTCCAAGTCTACTTCTCCAGTTTTCGGCGAACAGACGCTGTTCCTGTTACCATCAGCGGTCGGCGGACGTTTATCGACCACGTTACTTTCCTTGAGTGGTTCGTTGTCTTTTAATAGAGCTTGGAAGTTTTTATCGTTTGCAAGTATTGCTTCGAGAATGCTTGAGTCCTTTGTAAAGAGAATTGTCTGGAATACGTCAAACACGTGATAGTTCCATATATTTAATGTCGTGCTATGATTGATTTACTTTAATTTCTTTAAGTACTCATTTCTTATTGGGCTAGCAGCGTACGTCATAAATAATTTGCAAATTTTAGAGTAAAAATTCAACGAACATCTCCGAATGACGACAGAGGTCCCTTCAACTCCCCACATGCTCTAGCTATCTCCCCGTGAAAGACGACTTGATCGTCCAGTTTTATTTGAACCACGCGGACACCGCGCGTGGAGTATATGCGGGACTTGTTGTAGTTCTGTGAATACAGACAACATATTAAACCTATAACCGCCATAAGACTTCGCTTTCATAGATTCAACTTCATTTTTGCCCGTGTATTTTATACATTATATTGACTGAAATCAATTACATGTTAAATTAGAAATTTTAGCTGATAGATTATTTTTCTCAAGTGAATAAAATTATATATTTTTTTGAATGCAATACCTTCTTATTTATTTTTATTATTTGTTTTGTAAGAATATATGTTTCTTTGGATTTTTCTAAAATAGTCACTACAAAAACTCATCAAAGGCAAAGGTGTAGCAGATGTCTGTCATTTTCGAAAAGATGCTACACTATTCACAGCCTAGAATTAGGCCTTGAAATTTAACAGTATAAATGCAAAGTTCAAACAATATAGGACTTCCAAGAATTTCATTCCCGAGACATGTAAATCTGAGTTTAAAGCGAACCCATATTCTCAGCAGCGCCAGTGTCGTAGTGGCATCGAGCAGTATGCTGATTGCCGTCGGCGTCCCTCTAGGAACGGAACCGCACCACGTGTGTTTGTCATCCCTGGTACGCAACACGCCGTCTACCAAATTGGAGACGGCGTCCACTACACGGGAAGCCCCGCGATGATCGCCAGTGACGGAATCCGTCCACACCTTGGCAAATAGAAACAGTCTAGCAAGTCTTGAACAACTGTTGACATTGTATCGAACAGAAATATCTAGTGTGCGTGATAAGACACTACCGACAACAAGTATGGCTTTTAAAAACAAAATCAACTGCTATATAAATATATATCTCGGCTTTAAATAGAGTAAATTCGTCCAAATATGTTAAACAAATGTTGGAATAATATTTCTATTACAATTTAAATTAGAAAATATGAGAAGAAAAATTCTTCAACACAAACAGGATTCGAACCTGCAGCATCTGGAGTTACGCGTTCAGTAATTTTTATCTTCTGCTTAGTTGGCAGATAGATCATTAAAATTTAAATTAAAAAAGTGTTAATTTCAAAACGACACTATTTTAATTAGAACAAAACAAGAAATCTATTGATATTAAAAGTAAATTATATAACTGTTTATGTGTGCACAAGTAGGTGTCGGAAGATTTCAGAACTGCAACGCAGATACGTAAACGACAAAAGATATATGCACATGGTTGGAATGTTTAAAGTTTTCATTATATTTACGACACTTAAGCTATTCACTTGTTTTTATAGAAAACTAACAATCTTTTATTAATATTTTACGTTTGCTTGCCATACCTTTTCAACACCCACTGGTTGGCCGTTTGCGCCAAACATCTCGACTCCATTGAGACCGACGAAATATTTGTCGCCCCAATTTGAATATATTTTGATTTCCAACAATCTGCCCTTTGGAAGCGAGGGAATCACAAATTCACTTTTTGGCTTTACCTTCTGACTATTTTGATTGGGAACTGAAACAGAGTCACTAGCAGCTTTCTTTGGTTTATGTTTGTTGGCAAAAGCTTTACTATGAACATTCTGATTTGAATACGAGCTCGTCTCTTTGTGAATGTTTCCTTTGGTATGTTTTTGAACTTCAACATTGCCTCTGTTCCTTTTATTCTCTTGAAAACCTGAAAGTAATGATAGCTTTGTTAATGTGACACAAATACTTGCGAAGTATAAGACTTTAATTAGAAGATTCTTAGCTTAAAATATTCTCACGTGAGCCGGTAATGACGTCATGGAAATCGTTGTCCAAGCCGTAGTTCCCCATAGATTTGTGATGATGTCTCGGTGTCACGTAATGTGGGAGCAGCTCTGAGAGGAAGTCGTTGGAGACGCCGTTCGATCCATCCCCCCAGTTGATGCCGTGGTTCACCGCTGGTTTTCGTCTATTTTGAAAATGTCCTGACGGAAATTCATACATGATTATAATGATTTTATTTAAAATTCCCGATATCAAATCTTATTATACCATTATTTTTGCTATCCCGTAGTGTACCAGCAGAATATGCGACTGGCTTCTGGGGCTTTAAAATATCCATTGATGCGTCCAACGACGTTCTTCGGTTTAAACTAAAAATAATAAATATTGTTATGAAAATTCATATTATTATTGATATGAAAAACAACATTATTTTTTTTATTACTGAAAAGTAATAAATACTTTATTACCCCTGACTATCAAATTTCGAATTTATTAATTTATTGTTTGGTGTTTCAGAGCTTTTTGAAGTTTCGCGACTACTGCTGCTTATATGAGTCTCTTTCATTTCCCTGAAACAAATAGTAAGATGTTCAAAGAATATAGGCTTGTATATCTAAAAATGTTTCATCTATTTCTAGTAGTTTCTACGATTTAATTTTGTGTTATTTAGTCTTTGCTAATTTATTTTCATATGTTCAAATTTTTGACACATTGCACTATTTTCTTAAATAAAACTTAAATTACAATGAACTCACTTTGTTACGTCTTCAAGCCAATAAGGAACTGTCAAGTCCTTTTCTGAACACTCCAACTCATGTTGGTGAGACATTTTAAAGCCATCAGAGTATTTTTATAGATATAACGTAGCGCTGGTTATTGAACTTGTAAATAAATAATTACTTTGGTTATCATTTTAAGGCATTAAATGGAATTTCTATGAATCCCTTTAGAATGTACGAAGTAAATAATGTAAAATATTTTATTTGCTTAGTGTTTTATCTAAAAGCTTACAAAGAAGCAAATAATTGCACTTTTTTGTTGTATTTAATAAGCATTATCACTTGCGACTTTTGAAACATATTTGTTTGTTTGACCTTGGTTGTCATGGTTACGATTTGTTTCTAACACAAATATTTTAACACTTATCAATTATTAATTGATAAATTTTTAAGATTATTTAAAAATAAATGTACATCTAAATCTTTATGGTTTCCAATAGCTGATAGGCAGAATAATTGAATTTTACTAAATTATACATAATAAAAATTTATTTTAACATAAGTTTTTGAACTTGCACACGTCACTATGACAATGTAGATGACGTTCGTGTCAACATGCGGAATAACCTTACACTTTTTGAGAAATATATTCAGTGTTAAAAATACTCTATTAACTAAGAACAACAATTCTTATTTATTCAATAATATTTTAATTAAACATATGGTAAAACCTTTCTATTGAATAAATAGCAAAATGTCTGATATAAATCAAAAAGCACTTGAAGAAAGGACTGCCAAAGCCGAAAAGGAAGCAAAGGCCATTGAAGAGGAATTAAATAAACTTGCAAAAGGAGATCTAAGTTATATTGGTGATGAACGTCTTGACAAACTAATGTCTGACAATGAAAAATATAAACATCGCTTAGCCATTCTTCAAAACGCTATTGAAGTTGAAAGATCAGTAGGGTCCGCTAAAAAGGCGTCAAAAAAACGTCCTAATCTACTAAATGATATTAATTCTATCGAGGGTACTATTTGCATCTTAGATGAGCTTAAAAATATATTTGAAGTTGCAATTACATCTGCTTACCCAGAATTGGAGGATCCACCTGTTGTGTTAACATTATCGGGAAACAACCCTAAATTTGGAGACTACCAGTGTAATTCTGCTATGCCTATTTCACAATTGCTTAAATCTAAAAATATAAAGACTAATCCTAGAGAAGTAGCAAACAATATTTTAAATAAGATGCCAGCATCTCCACTTATCGAGAAAACAGAAGTTGCCGGTGCTGGTTTTCTAAATATCTACTTGAATAGGGCATTTGCTGAACATGTCCTTAGCTGTATATTACAACTTGGTGTAAAACCACCCCCTGTCAAACGAGAGAGGATAATTGTAGATTTTTCTTCACCAAATATTGCAAAAGAAATGCATGTAGGACACTTAAGGTCAACTATTATAGGAGATAGTATTTGTCGAGCTCTCGAGTTTCTGAACCATGATGTGCTCCGCTTAAACCATCTTGGGGACTGGGGAACTCAATTTGGAATGCTGATTGCTCATTTACAGGACAAGTATCCAAATTTCAAAACACATTCTCCTCCAATATCCGATTTACAAGCATTTTACAAAGAGTCAAAGAAAAGGTTTGATGAAGATGAAGAATTTAAAAAGAGGGCATATTCCTGTGTAGTTAAACTACAGTCGGGTGATCCTGATTACATTTCCGCTTGGAAGTTGATATGCGAAGTCTCCAGGCAAGAGTTCCAAAAGATATATGATCGCTTGGACATTAAAATTGAAGACAGGGGAGAATCCTTCTACCAAAGTAGGATGGAAAAAATTGTTAAAGAATTAAAAGACGGTGGTTATTTAGAGGAGGATGAAGGGAGGCTTATAATGTGGGGTGACCCCAACAACCATGATGGAATACCACTTACAATTGTGAAGTCTGATGGTGGCTATACATATGACACATCAGATATGGCTACCATAAGAAATCGTGTGGAGGAAGAGAGAGGTGACCGATTTATCTATGTCACTGATGTTGGACAGTACACTCACTTTGTGCTCATTGATGCATGCGCCAGGAGGTTTGGTATCCTCAAGGACGGTAAGAGAATAGAACATGTTGGATTTGGTGTTGTGCTTGGCGAAGACAAGAAAAAATTTAAAACACGATCTGGTGACACTATAAAGCTGATACAATTGTTAGATGAAGGTCTTAAAAGAGCTCTCGACAAACTGGTAGAAAAAGGACGCGACAAGGTTCTTACGCCTGAGGAATTAAAACAAGCCCAGGAAGCGGTCGCCTATGGGTGCATAAAATACGCTGATCTGTCTCACAACAGAATCAATGATTACATATTTTCGTTTGATAAAATGTTAGATGATAAAGGCAACACTGCGGTATACTTATTGTATGCTTTAACTCGCATCAGATCCATTGCGAGGACGGCGCAGATATCCACAGATAAACTGTTGGAGGAGCTTCGGAAATCTGGGTTTAAACTAGCTCATGATGCCGAGTGGAAGCTTGGCAAAGTTCTTCTCAGATTCCCAGAGGTTATTCTTAAAATTACTAATGATCTATATTTGCATAGTCTGTGCGAATATTTGTACGAAATCAGTTCCGCGTTCACAGACTTTTATGACAAGTGTTATTGTGTTGAGAAAGACAAAAGTGGTAATGTTGTTAAAATATTCTATGAAAGATTGATGCTTTGCGAAGTAACCGCCAGAGTTATGGAACGATGTCTCGACATCCTGGGCATCAAGACGGTCTCTAAAATGTAACATCATAACGTAATCACAACATTTTTAACAACTACTTAAATAAAACAAGAGTTTGAATGTAAATCTTTTATTTTATTCCCAAAAACCGCTACAAAACTATACCAGGGTCCACTATTGATGGTGACATGACTATGAATTACTTAAAAATAAATACAGATTATAACAACATTGATATATTGCGACTGTAGATTATAATCACATAATTTTAATAATTTGATTTATTACGTCAATTATTACTTAAATTTCAATGAATTATACATAGGATGTAATTCCGATTCATGAGGTAGTTTTTTAACTACATAAAATATTAAGGAAATGTAGATATTTAAGTTACAAATTGCACATACAATGTTAATATTGAAGAACCAAAATCATGCAAGTTACATATAAATATACAGTTATATGAATTATAAAATCAACTCTCACAATTAGTATCTAAATGGAATTTATTTTTTCTCATATAATTAGTTTGGCTAATGTTCTAGATCAGTAATTCCTAATACTTAAATATACATTTGAAAGGATGTATCTGGATGTTTAAAACTTAATAAATTTCCCAAAAAATATTTTACTGTTAAAGAAACTAAGATTTTTCTGCATTTAAGTGAAATTGTTCAATAGCAATTTTTTTACAGAAAAAACTGTTCTTTAACTAGATTTTGAATAAATATTTTTAATTAAAAATACATAATTTAAAATCGTCTTAATTTATATAGCAATGATATTAATATTTTTTATAATGCGTAAATTGACAAAAAAATTCAATGAAGATCAAATAGAAACGTCTCTAAAATATAGTATCTTTACATTTTTCTGAATCAAAATTATGTTTACCTAGAATCCTACGTTTCAAACCAATGGCATCTCCGTGGAAGACTTGAGACACAGATTGGTTTAACAACTAATTTATCTACAATCTAAATCGAACTATACCATTTACAGAACAAGAGTCATTTTTGTAACCTTCTATGAGATAGTTTCACTAGTAAATTACATAAAAATACCGCTTACATTTCTAAATAAAGACATCAAGATAGGTTCAAACGATACTACGTATCACATCTGAAATGTTAGAACGAACTTTACCATGGACCCTAATTATAGACCAAAGACCATGCATTGAAATCTTGAACATGAGGACACCATATTCTACGTAAAAAAATAGGAAGAAATAACTCCTCAGTAGACGTATGAGGATACGATCTTGGTGGTGGGATAATATAAACAAAATATATACATTCGAATGGTTAAAAACAATAAAAATAATTGTTTTGTGCAGCCGCGTTCTGCATATTATTACCCTGTTGCCGGCTGCCTTAATGACCGGCTCGCGGCAATACTTCAGCACACCGAGTACGACTGGACGCTCAACATGATCCGTTTCTCATTCAGATGTTGGTGTTAGCTCCATGTCTATTGACTCAAGGATTATTTGATTAATTGAATGACCTTGAAACGTTCTACTAATGAAAGTCCTAACTCCTACTCGGGGTACAATACCTACCTTCATTACACGTTTTATCATAAACTTAAACTGTCAAAATTTTCAGTGTCGCTTCATAACGATCATACCGACGGTATGATGTATAATGAATTATTGCGAGTGCTTAGAACGAGCATCTTCTAATAAGACTAGCTATTCTATTTGCCTCGAGATTCCTGTTTTTATTCTTTGGATGCAATGACATGTACTCACACTGAATAAAGTAGAAAACGATGATAGTTCTCGATAGATTAAAAACTTATAACAAAGTCTCATTATTCATACAATAATAAAGAATTATCAAATTGTATATTTTTAAAATCTGTTACAATCACTTTACAAATGGTTGAAGCAAATTTTTGACTAGAAATTGTTTCGGAATCGCAGTATTATGAGGAAACTAAAACACCTATACCAATATAATAAAAAATAATGTTCCTTTACCTATACCTTTAATCAGACTTAAAAATAGCAATAAAAAACGAAATGCATGTACGCAAGGAGGCATAACTTGTATGAAAATTCCATTAAGGACAACATTAATTCTGCCTGAAACGGAACTGCGATTGAATATTCTTTTTTTTTTCTACAATTGTTTATAAAGCAAAGGTTGGATAGTAAAGTCGTTTTATATAATTGCGGTCTGATTTAATATCTGTGAGGTCTGAAATACCTGCGTGTTTAATATTCATGCGACCTACATAACACACGGACCACGATCGCCCGCCGCTTGATCCGACCCAGTTTACAAACAAACCGACTATATCGCAACCTGTATAAGACACACATAGTCTATGACACTAACTTCATAGACAATGGAAGAATAAAAATATAAATTATCTACATAAACATTGGCTGTATAAATTCGATCAATGAAAGCAAATTAATAAAAAAATATGAGGAAATTATCTAATTTCAAAACACTGAATATTGAGCAATAAAATTACCTACATCATACATTACATGCTCAAGAATCTAGTTTACGATATAGTTACACTATAGATTTATCTAATTACTCTAAACAAGTATACGTAACTAATCTAAGGAAAAATTCACATTAGGTGTATAAAAGATCTGTTGAAAAAACTGGTTATCGTATAAGTATAGATATAAACGTCTTTAAAAACACCTAAAACATTCATTAAATATTCTAAATAGAGTTGGTTTGGTCTCGAGATTCTGGGACACTAATACGCTACAACAATAAGATTTCAACAATATTTTACAAAATATACAAAATTGAACGCGTTCAATGTTTTTTTTTTATTTAAATAGAGCTGCGACACAATGCACGTCAGGCAGAGTTAATGATATTTGCGCAATGTTAATAATTACGTTAACTGAAGGTTACGTATAGGCGTACTCGTAAAATATACGCCTGAAAGGAATTGGTAAAACTGAAAGACGTAAATTTACTTTTAATTTTCGGTTATTAATAAAAATATTTACCAAATGCTGTCCAGTAATTTTTTTTTTATTTTTTTCTGAATTAATTATTAACATTTGTAATGTATATATAAAAAACATAGAACGCGTTCAAAATTAGAACCTAATAGTACGGCATTGTATAAAATCTTTAAGCAATTTTTAACGGATGAAATCGTTATAAAATGGAACGTTTAAAAACATAAAATGAGAGAGCGTCGTCTGAGATTCCTAATGGCAGTCATTCTGTGTTAAGTTCAGGGAAGAGATGTCTGAGTATCGCCAGGTAGTGGACTGAGGCGGCCAGGGCAACGAACACGTGCCATATGGCGTGAGCGAATGGTATGCGCCCGTCGCTCTTGAAGAAGAACACACCTATCAAATATAACAAACCTCCCATCTTGAGGTCGTGCATCGCCGGGAACTGATGCTGAAACAGACGTTATGCATATAGTAGACTTTTTAAATTATAAATTACATAAAATTTATGACTATCATCCAACCATAATTACACGTATTACTATAAAATAAACATTTTTCAAATACATAAATAAATAAAATACAAGCAAATCAATTTTTAATTTAATTATTTGAATACTTAAATTACTATTACAGAAAATAAAATACTTAGATTCCACTAACAAAATTATTTATCATGTGTTTATTTGTGTGCGATCACTTTTGGGATTTTGTTTTTGACTTTCAAAGCGTATTTTTATGCTTTCTTTGCAGCTATGTTTTTTAAGATATAATTTTTAACTAAATATAAAGGTCTGTTATGTTAGGGTTGTGAGAAAATGATTTTACCAAAACACCGCTGCGGTAGGTGGTAATTTTGGATAGCGTGTTTGCTTTTAAGATATTTAAAAAGAATTATATACAAATCGTATTATACCGAGGTCTTTAAAAAAACGAACTCTATAAGTTGTCGAAATCGTATTGCATTAC
Organism: Danaus eresimus; assembly: GCA_018231745.1. NCBI lineage: Eukaryota > Metazoa > Arthropoda > Insecta > Lepidoptera > Nymphalidae > Danaus > Danaus eresimus. The sequence continues at coordinate 11,285 of DVQP01001521.1, forward strand.
AAAATAACTTTATTGTAAATCTTCAAACACTAATGATGAATGTTATGCGTGCTGTTAGAGGTCGAGTGAATTACTGACTGTGATTAAACTGATCTTTAGTAAAATAATGTTTCTTTCTTTTAATGTCCGCACTAGGATGCAGTAACTGCTCTGTATATTTTTTAAAAGAATTGATTACACTCATTTACATCTGGTCTAATTTGATTTCGAAGAAATCGTTCGTACGAAAATATAAACGACAAAAATGGCTTCTTTATATAACAGAGCACTAATTCTATTTCGGTAACACTAAACAAGATGACCTTAAGCCAGAGATCCAATAGGTTATAATAGGTACGTATGATAAAAAGACTATTTTACATTTAAGTGATTATTTTGTGTGTATTTCATTAGCTTTATTAAAAATGCAAGATAAATTTCGTCCTCCTATCGCATGTTGTGTTACCTTAACTAAATGAACATTAACTAAAATATGTAACCAAGGCCAACAAGGCCAATGGACATTAAATATGAGCGTAAATTACCATTCTCACCTGTTCTTGCAGTGCTAAGCGCTGTTTGCGGTTTAAAATTTAAGCCAGATATTTAAGTAAATATCGCCATAATATAAGCTAACCTACTCTGCTTTGTAACCAATCTATCAAGTGATATATTCTATTTAATGCGTATTTCAAACCCCAATGAGCACGTCAAATTTTAATGTATCAATCTTTTATATATCTTCTGATGACATTGTTATGTGAAAAATAAAAAAATATAACAATTTCAATGCCCTTAATTTAATAATTTCACGAAAATTTTGATGTAAGCGCCAATTATTTAAAAAAATATTGAGTAGGGGCTCGTGTAAACTACGTCACTTTAAAGTACTTTAAACAAGTCGTGATATTTTTTATAGTTGTGATAATAACTATTTCCTTTTAGTCAAACTGTCTTTAAGCCAAATTGATTGACGTATGAAAAAATATATAAAAAAAAAAGAAAAAAATCACTTATACGTATATAACACTTTATCATTCATCCAACAAATACAAAAAGGTTGACATTGTCAAAATATTCCACGATTCCGGTGCGAATACAGCCATTTAAAAAAACTTTTTATCATAATTTATAAGGCTCTGGTTAGAAATTGTGTTATCATAACAGTCTGGGTATATTAATGTAACGTAACTGTCCTCGTTTAATCCATGACCGAGTATTGCGTGTAACATTATCTTCAAATAAAATCTAATCCACATAGCGATTTTATTGAATGTATTACGAAAAAATCCCCGGGCTTTACTCACTTCTGGGAGATTATCATATATTTTATTTTCTGATAGTTTTACATGTGATATTGAAGTTAATCAGTAGACAAGATTAATATGAAATCTGTATTATATAGAATGAATAAAGAGAAATTCAATGGCATCAAATAAGCTTAAGTGTTCTTTTTGAGCGACTTTGATACATTTTAACAAGCCGGTCTGTTTAGCAAAGGTAAAGTGAGAAATAATTAAGTGCTACTTGTATATGCCTTTTACTGCATAGCGAATACACTCGAATGTGTGTACTATAAATGTAGGAAAAATCTCACATTTTGAATGTTCAAGTTTATAATTCACATTAAAAATAATCTGACCGTATCTATGATACTACTTCTACGTTTGTATTAAACTGACCAAAGGTTAAGGCCAGTGCGGAATATATATTTAACTTAGAATAATCCAAGCAACACGTGTTTGAGTTTAAAATTTATAAGCACAAAAACATTCCCAAAGAACAAAAATATATACCAAATACCAACAAATTGAATAAGTAGCTTCATCGCAGTCGTATCGCCCTGGGAAATCTCCAGGAAGATAATTTATTACAACTGCGTCTTAGAACGTGTAGCGTATTAATATTAAAAATGCCACATTTGTGTTACTTAATAAAATGAATTGTTCCTTATAGCAACACTAAATGTAACGACTAAATTTAAATTTTAGTGGTTTCGAAGTGCTTTAATTTATCATTAGTTATTAACAAGCGGTATATGTAGTTTAAATTATAAATAAGCACCTTCACTGTAGTGACGATCGTGTTTGGACATAAGGTCAACCGTATAAATCTTTGAGCCGATCGTTAAAGTTTAATCGGGCTCGGGCTGGTCGCTCCCACTACCGATATCCGGTAAGCCTTACCAGCTTCATTTATATTCAAATTAAGCTAATACTGATGCGGCTAACATAAACGCAGTAAGATGAACAAAGCAAGTGATATTGACAATTTAAAAACTCGTTTCCGTTGAAACTGGGACAAGCAAACTTATCGGATTTTAAAGAGAACTATGAAGTGCTAGCTGACGGCACTTTTTACGACAAGCTTTCAAAGAACATTTCTGTTCTTGAGTTAAAATCACTTTTAAATTTCGACATTGTCTTCCAGAATCTTTTCAAAATTACATTTTATTTTACACAAACATTATCTTATGAAAGGTTTGAATATATCAACTACCAATTACTTTTCATTTCTGAATTAAATTAAATATGTTTTTTAGCTTCAGAACAATTGTACGACGCATACTAAGGGCTCATTTGTAGAATAGGACAAATTATTTATAATTCAAACAAGATATGTGACAACGCGATATTAAAAATAATATTTATCCCATCGTAATAACGTTTTTTTTACTAAAACAATAATCAAACGTGTTTTAAACAGCTGAGAGAATATGATGTATATTGTATATATATGATTCCCAGCTTTACTGTGACGTAGAGACAATTATAAATAGAGCTCTCAATTCTTGTCGATAACAAATGCACCATAATGTTATCAAACTTTCTTTTAATAGAATATTAAAATTACATTTTGTTTCTTTTTTTAATTTTTTTTCTATACAAGCACAGTTTTTTTTGTTTAAAATACGTTAATCTCAAAATAGTGGCGGAATAAATATGTATTAGCTATAACTTTCAAGATATTGGTAAAAGTGGTACAAAAAAATAACAAATGAATACTACTTCGGCTAATCCGCAGAGTAACTATAGTTAAATTGACTATGTAATTTCTGTAACCTAAATATAAATGTTACTACATGTAAAAAGTTGAGACATATGGCCATATAAATAAACAAAAACGTAATGAGCGCTCACCAGTCACCATAAAGAATAAAACAGATAATTCTCTATACTATTAATATAGATGTAACGAAGCGCTTGCTAGTTATTTTTACTGATAAGCATTCACCGTATAAGCCGAGTGACTTTCAAAGGTTAATAAGATCAAGTAATGGACCAATTACTTCAGGGAACGATAAAAATAGTTTTATCATGATTAGAACGATCCCATTCATATAATAAAGAATAGCGGGCACGTTACTGACTACATCGAATAGCCTTTTACATTCAGAGTGAAAATAATTTTTACTACACAAACTGCAAAACGGAGAAATAATTGAAGAAACCACGATTATATTGATCAGGACCGTTGAGTTAATTCTTATTCTTTAACAAGCTAAAGCATGCATTAGACTGAAAACGGACATACATTTGAAGTGACAATAATCACAGCAGGCCCGAGTCCCATGACCAAGTACAGTAGGAGCTCCAACATCTTGTACCGCTCGTGAAAGATCTGCTGATAGGTGATCCCCAACACAGCCAACAGCCAGATAGCCCATCTCAGTTCACGTAGCATCCAACATGATAGTGTCCCCACGGTCAGCCAAGGGAAGTAGGAGCTGGCTATGAATATGTATATCATGGCACGGTCGCAGCGGTGAAGGAAATGTTTCATCTTCCTGAAATGTTTGCTACTTTTATTCAGGTTACACGTGGAGTTAAACTAAATGAGCTCAGAAGATAGTGTAGAATAGCGTGGTTGGTTTATATTTTTGTCTGTAGCCCGACGTTTCAAATGGTCTGTAGTAATGTGTTTATA
>DVQP01001522.1:0-15190 GCA_018231745.1 Danaus eresimus
TTTACCTTATGTAGTCTAGATATAAATTTTAAAAGTTCTACAAGAAGCAGGTTTTGCTTAGGAACAAATATTGTATATGAATCTTAAATATTTGAAAGTGTTATCGACATATAGACTGAAAAGGAGAATGTAATAATATAAACTACTATCGAGAGAATACCAGTGATGTGAGCTCTCAATTCAATTACACATGTGCTTAAGTTGGCATATGTGAAATAATTTTAATAAAAATAAGTTGGGTTTGATAGTGCTATCAGTTACGATTTATGACCCTATCGATTGATAGATAGACATAAATACAAAAGATAGTTTTGGTGATAGAGCCTTGTTGTACTCAGTAAACTGAATTCATACTTGGTCTGGCTAGACCAGGATTAAATTATTTAATTTCGCAGAAAATTAGCGCGAAATAGTGTTTTGTGCAATATTTTATTAGATTAATTGTCATTTTCTATAGTGATCCTTTTCTCTCCCTGAATGTTATTTTGTGTAGTAATGTTCTCTACTATATCAAGGTAAGGTGATTTTGAGCCGTTGACAATATTTCGTTGGTATAAAGTCCAGGGAGATCCGAGACGTATTTACGAGTATCTTAGCTGTCCGATGATCCAAGTTTGTATTGGAGACAATGCTATCCCTATGACAACAACACACAAAACTGAATATTCAATTCCGACTTAGAGTAATGAATACATTTTAAAAGGAAAATCGCGGTGCCAGAAAATTATTCCAAACCCATATCAGTTTGTAAAAAACAAAAAGAAAAATGAAAGTGAAAGATATACTACCTGTCTAACTAAATGAAAAATATTCTGTGAACCGCTTGAGTCGGTGTAAATTCTGGTAAATACTATCTTGTCTTATCACATTGTGTGTCTTATGAAGTCTAATGTTGGAAATACTGATATAGATCGTTTGTTCGGAAGGATGTTTAGGAAATTTTATATCCCCCTCACAATTTATCGCTTATGCACTAATAGAATCTTCTGTCATTGGCCTAGTATACTCTGTGACATTGTTAGTTTACTAATATTGTGCGGGAGGGAAGGCTAAAGATAAAATAAACATCAAGCTTGGATTATGGCTCCAGTTGTAAAGGATGCGGAATTATCCGAAGTTAAGTACAACGCTGTGTCCAACAAGTCAAACAAAAAGCAAATAATTTTTTCAGTTTCAACGCGCCTACTCACGTTATCTTATGCCGTGGAAAGTTTACAACATCAGCCTTATAACCAAACTGTGTTAAGACAATGCCTCTCCAGCAATATACACTACACTTAAATCTATATAGAAAATTTGGGCTATCTAGAAGCGAATCAGCGTACCGACAGTGTGGTTTTTGTCTTCGTCATAGCGCTGGTAGTCTTCTTGTACATTTCATTCACTCACATATGCTTGGAAGCCATTGAAAAAAAAAAGAAGCTGTGGAAATAAACTTAAACATCCAAAAGCCCTTCCGACGGGTTTTTATACCTTCTATAAAAGTTACAACCATATGGATTACCGGAGCGATTATGCAGTTAAGAAGCCACCTTTCTTTTGACCAAAGCATAATGGTAGTTTTGGTAACCTTTAAGATTTCGACAAAAAGTTCCAGTTTCGGATTTATTTGGAACTACATTTTACTAGTATAGACGTAGTATTTCATACCAGGACACTTTCATTCACTTTAAAAATTGCATATACGCCGTCATGATTTCATGCTTGGTCAAGTGCAAAGTAGCAAATATACACTCTTGGCTAATTTGTAATTTCGGCTAATTTGTATCGTCGTCGACCCCAATCTTGCAGATGATCTTGAGTAGTAAAACCTTTGTCGTAGTGCGATTTATACTGTTTCTATATTCTGCGGAATATTTATAGGAATTATGTGACATTTTGCTACAATCACACTTTTATCATTATGTACAAAGTAATCAGAAAATATAACTAATTTTGGTAAACATAGTTTAGACATGAAAAAGTTACTTATTGTTGTGACCTATGTTGTCAAGGATTACAACATTACAAAATTTCATTTAATTTTCAACTTCTACGCAAAGTCACGGGCCAAAACTATTATAAAATATTTGTATATATGGAAGTAATATTCATAACATATTTTTGTAATATAAACTGTAATACATTTTTTATGATAAAATAAATCGACACACATTAGTTTGTTTCAGGTTCATATGAAAGCATTAAAAAACAGCTTTACAAAATATCTTTGAAAGCCAATGAATAAAATAGTAAAAATAATTGTAACCCATTTACTGCATTACTATATTACTATACATTTACTGACTGGGCTACAACAGTACTATCCGCATTTATAAATATGTTGTGTATTATACGTAATACATTAGCTAATTAGGTTTCATATCAAATACATGCAGCTTTGTACAATAAGCTAACATGTTTGATTAATCTTGCATCGTGCAATCTGCGAATGCATCCGCGACGGGTGACAGAGACTGACCGATTTGATATGCACCCTTCCGCTGAGACTATTATGACGGCCATCGGTGAGTCTCAAACCTATGGGTATATATGTAGTACCATGATATAGAAGCTATGTGCTATTGTTGTGAAAATGTAGCCATATCCATATAAGGCTATATAAATTTTACAAGTCCTCATCCTAAGCTACATTACAATGATTATAGTTTAAAGAAATGAATTTATTTATTAATCGTGTCAATACCAATGTAAAAGTCGATGTTATTTTTTTAATATTTTGAATAATTTAAACAACGAGCAGTTATTATGTAATCTTCACAAAAATGCGTTTTTTCTTCGATTGGAAAATGTTTTATTATTCATCAATACAGTCTCGATTCAGCGCACTTTTATTTGAATAATTGGCTGATTTTATTTATTCAAATTAATGCAATTGACACAAGTTTTATTTCATTATTTCGTTTCTCAAATCGATATCCATTTTGCTACGTTGTTAGTAAAAATGCGAAATAACTAAATATTTGTTGATAGTTTTTGAATTAAATGACGCCGCAATAATTATTTAATTCTTTTAATTTACTTTTTATATAATCCTGTCAGTTATAAAAATTATTACAATATCATTTAGAGCTTATGAAACAAGTATATAGAGATAAATATTTGAACTAAAATTACTGAACATATTCTTACTACACAATTAATTTAACACAATCAACAACAATATTTAACTTGTTTTGCAAATGCATTAATAACACCACATGTAAATGAGTTTTTGGGTACAATTTTGTCACAGTTGATTTTCTCAAAGTTTAATGTTGTAATTCCTCATTTTTTTTAAATGAAACTACTGTTTTTCGGATATACTCCGCGTGCTACATTTTTGTAAAAAACAACATACTCCCGACGATTCGGTTACTTTTCAGAATTCGTGATCACGGGGAAGCGAGATGTGAACGTCTGTCAGTTGGTCCTCTTATTTATCATCTAGCGTCATCTATTTTTTAAATTTCTGGCGACCGCTCTGGCAGAATGCGCTTACGCTGTCTCGAGGTCCTGTGGTGTGGTCGCGAGCGTGGGATTTATATTTTTAAAAAAGGGGTGTCAGGTGTTCTATAGATTCCAGCCATCTTCTCTATTGCAATTGGGATATTTTTTTAAATTTTAATAGTCTACATTTCTGAGATGTGTTATTTAACCTTTGTATCCTTGTACCGATCGGTGTAAAATCTCATGTCAGTGACCACAACACATACCAGGAAACTATAGATAAAAAAATTGATATCTTCTTTATACCTTCTTTTTTCAAATAAATTTTGCGAAAATATCAACATCAACAATATTTCGCTTGAAAATATTTATAATGACGTAGAAACAAGTACTTTTTGCTTACTAATATTTAAACTTTTAAAAACAGTAATTTCCTTATTTCCATTTAATTTCAGTCACCACTCCTATCCTAAGTTTATGAAAAAAATTAAATGCCAATAAAATTATGACCTCTTGAACTGCAAATAAGTGCTCACCATTGTAAAGAACAAAGTCTTGTTCACAGATCCTATTATTAAATAATTGGAATAATATTTTCGATGAAGTTTTATTTAGACCAAAAAATAAAAAACGAGCTAATAGCGACAGACTTTACAATACGATAATAATTCTATACGAACTCGACTTCTCATTTTTACAATAATATTAATGGTTCATAGGATTAGCAAAAACGAATTCGTTAAAAGCATTAATCCCTTTTAAAATATACAATTCTGTGTAATGTCGCTTTAAAGTAAATCCAATTATAATAGTACGTGACTTTCTTTGATACTAATGCGTGAAATACATTAAAACACGTGTACACGTGACACAATATAATTATTCTAACGTGCAATTAGAGAAACCGATGCCATTAGGTTAAAGTACAAGTCGAATTAATGTTGGGTTACAGTCACTCGAAAGTTCCATTACCATTAGCTATACGCTTAGGTGTGTCAGCTAAAGATGCTGCTTAAAGACGGCTATTATTAAGGTAGATGAGGAGCGTAATATATATTGTGTACGATATCTGAATTACCAATTTAATTCGAAATTATGTACAGTGTCTACATTTAAATCAGTACATGTATCTATCTATAAACTTCGTTACTAAAAACAAACTTACTTAATTTCCTAAATAATACTTTTGAAATATTAATTTTTTTAATAGAATATAAACGAAACAGAAGATGGGGGTAGTTTAAATTATATTTGCATCAGTGGAGCGGAAATTGTTTGCGGTTGCATTGTTTTGACAGTCGCCTGCCGCAAATCACGTATGTACCTGTTTGACAAGCTATAGTAAACAGTGATTATCATAGGATATACAAATTATTTATGAACTTTATGGTGCTTTCTAAGCTAAATGTTTATTACAAATTTATTATCCATATATAAACGAACAAAAAAGGTTTAAAGTGTAAATTAAGTTTTCATATCCATAATTAATATTACGTGTGATATTTGCCGTTTTTAAATTGTGAATACTTAAGTGTTTGTCAAAGTTATTGGTGATATTAAATTATAATTTCAAAAACAGTATTTAACATTAATTGATGGAACAGTAAATAATAAATGTAAATTACGATTGTCGACGTAGCGGGGGAACTATCGTATAGATAAAAAGGAAAACGTTGTACATTAATCAATCTGTATCTAATAGCTATTTACAAGAATAACAGTGAACAGCGTCTTCTGTGCCAATATATTGCTTTCTCGCGTGATGTCGTTAGGACCAGATGCCGCCTTGTTTTTGCCGCCTATGTTTCATCTGATATAAAATTTGCTACTTTATCATACAGAGCAGTAATGATCGATTGAAACAGCTGGATATTGATGTGGGATTTTGAATTTTATTTGTGTTAACTATAAAAAAGATTTTTAGCAATTATGTACGTTTTGAAGATATTGATGTGACCTGCAATCTATTAAAAAGTATTAATGATATTATTTTGCAATAACTCTATGTCGTTCCTTCAATCGTCCTCGTTAGAAGCCTCCCCACAGTTGAAAATTAATGGACACAATTTGCAGTACTTTATCATTTTAGTTTGTTTATTGCTAACTTTTTAAAGCGTATTACCATATCGTGCTGCAACTCACTATTTTGCCTGTTATTACGCTTCACTGCGGAATTTTATTACACTGCAGTTTAATGTTGCTTTGTCAAAAATAATGACCATTTATTTATATGAAAACTATTTTATGTATTTTATCGTTAAAATTGCATACAGTGTTGTGGTGTTGTAATTTATTCTAGTTGAACACGAAGCTTTTGTAAAGTAACTTTACATTCTTATTTACTTCAAAAATCGTGCCAGCTTATAATAATAAGCTTTTATTTATTGAAGCAAAGTTTAATTAAAATATTTTAGAAAATAGTTGTAAAGGTAGTTACTATTTTTAATAGCTTGCATACATTTAGTTTCTTAAGAGATAGGTAACAGTAAGGTCAAACAAATTCTAAGAATATCATATATAATGTATATATTAGTTATAAATACTAATATATATAAGAGACAAAGGTTTCAATGTGATTTTAAAAGGTTTATCATAGTATCTGATAAAAGAGATAATTCTATAAATATTTTTAAAATATAAAATAAAACATATATCCATTGGTAAACTCTTTAGATGATCATGCCGCAAGAGATTTTGCTGACACACGAATTTCTAAAAGTTAGCTTCGGGCCATCCCTTTGATGGGAATTTAGTTTCGGGAAATCTTTAATTCAATCAAGGAACCTCCTAGCTCAATATTGCGTCTTGGGACAGCTAGATTGGATTGCGAAAATATATATCTTGTTAAGCTAGTAACTGAAAAGAAAAAAATACTTTAAAAACTTGCTCTCGGTCACTAATATGTTCAAAACAGATTAGATAGAAGAATCCTAATCAATTTTATATGCGAATATAGAAATAATTTCAAACATATTTCATACGAAATTAATGGTCAAAATTTTCAAGAAATAAATTATAAGCAATGCTCCCGATTAGAAGGGACTATTCATAATAAATTGAGTGAATGTTAGAGCACAAAGGGAGACTGACAGGGGACTTAGCTTCAGTAGAAACGCTTTTTACTAGAAACCATGCTAAAGTTTTAATTCGAATCCATAATAAATTCTCCCATTTAGAAACGGTTGGATTGAAAATTGAAATATATGTATAAAATTGCGTAAGTAATTGTTGATAATAACTAGAATGAAAATCTTTTAAAGAAATACAAATTGATAACTAATATAAATTCAATTCAACTATCAACAAATTAAATTTTTATAACCTTCTTTGTTATACAATAAAGACACGGTAGTGCTGGAATCATAAGGATATTCATAAATAAGCTTTTATAGTGCCATTAACATTTACTGCCGCATCACGCCTAACTACTAAAACCTGTATCTCAATCAGTAACATCGTCATCTGAGTTATGTGTATTGGATCTCGTATCGGAACATCCAGTATTCATACGTTATAACATTTTATTAGAAAATATCTTTTGATATATCATTATATCGAAAGACATATCTCTTTTTTGGATAAATTACTATAATAGAAGAAAATAATTGATATATTCCATTCATTATTTCTTCCAAAGTAATAAATTTGTTCTTTTTACGGGTAAATTGTACTCTTTATCTCAGATGTTTACTAAAACAACCAAGATTTGTTTTTTACAAATATATTATATATGTTCCTAACCGTTTTAAGACGTCGAATTGACTTCCGCCACTCTTAGCAGTATCATCACGACTTCCCAAAAATTCTAAGAACGACGCTGCGGGCATATCTCAGTATGAATTGCAGGAGATCACGAGATTATTCAAAGGCAAGGTGTGAAAACGTCGAGGCTAATAGCTCGTTTGCTGTGACGTGAGATGACGTCTCTATCTTGGCCTAGATCTCGACTGTGCTCAGACTTAGCTTCTGCAAGAAACTTAAAGAGTATTTCATATTAGCTGGGACGAATGATATGCAATTATTTATTTTATGGGATATATTAAGCAAAATTTCTTACAAGTGCTTGTGCCTATTTATAGCTATAGAAGATACTTTTACGGTTGCCTGAGATTACTCTAATAAGAATATTCCATTCTTTACAGAACATTAAACACGTTTTAATTACAACTATTTACTTCATTACTCGGTTTAAAACGAACGATCATTTTGTGAAATTATTTTGCAGATCAATTATAATTTTAATAAGTGTTAAATTATGAAAAAAAGCTGCCACAAACAAATCACAAGCAACATTTGTATAAATAAATTGTCAATTTTACAATAAAATTTGTTACAAGTTACAGCAGCCTCTGAGAAACTTGTTACACTTCTATAAAACCTCTAAATTCTTAATATAATAATTTAATTCACATTCTAGAAATAGGTAATAGTAAAATAATAGCTTGTCAGAATTGATGAATTGAAATGTATTCAGGTCAGTCCATTTTTTATTTTCATTTGCAATCTTAAGTGAATATTTGCATGACGTTAATTAAGCTCGAGTATGCGGAATGGTCGATAAAAGTGAGGGACCTTTTGTCTTTATGAAAGGATTTAATTAAACATTTTATGATATAGCCTTTTTATAGATTCGCGAAACCAAATTAAACAGTATAAACCATTAAAAATAAACTGATTTATTGCAAACATTAAATTATTTACGATGATAGTCATTATCTGAACTTCATTAAAATTACAGCCATTCTTCTATTTATTGTTTCTATAATAACATTCATACAGTTAGTATGAACTATTTCAATAAGACCACGATTAGCTTACAAATTTCCTTGACCATGTGAATATCGGAAAGGTAAACCCATAACGGGAAACTGAGCCCATGTCAGAACATATAATAGTGTTTCGGATATCACTTGGTCGTCCTGTAAGAACTATCGTCGAACCACATTGACAATATTTACAGAGGACCTAAAACAACAAAACCGTTGAGAATAAGCCGCAAATGAAACCATATAAATCATAAGTCAGCAAACTTCGTACCAGTTGTGCGATATATAGTCAGATGTGAACAGTTGGCCTTAATAGCCAGTCTTACCCCAGGGAAATGCGTTTGATAATGTGTATAGTAATTTTATGTTGTAACAATAGCAACTCCAGCGATTTGAATGAGATAACTTATTCTGTATAATTTAATGATAATATCACTATACGGATAGAATGTGTTCTGTTCTGATTCAGTACGCGGTTCGTCACTTTTTTGTTTTAATTATGATTCCATGTCATCAAATATCCAGGGAATTTTGATATATTCAGAATCAAACATATAAAAACATTTTTTTATATAAATCAAGTAAGTAGCCTGTAATAAAAATTTAAATAAATATCCCTGAATAAAAATGAGAATTGACAGGACGAAGATTCCAATTTGTTTTCTAGTAATTTTTCACCTTATGTATATTTTTTGAGTCGGTAAACATATATAAGATTCGATATATATTTTACCATCCATGTCCAGACGGACACCATTGAGGTAATAAAGAATATGATCCAAGTTTAAGTGTTTCCACTAAACGTACTGTATTGCAAGATGTTGTAAAATTGAAACAATCAAAAACTTTTTAATTGAATCAAGATAATTCTATTTAAAAGTTTCTACTTAAAGAGTTAGTCTTTTGTTTACTCGTTTTATGAGATTTTGCACTATCAAAGTCTTTAAAGCAATACAAGGAGCTAGTAACCGCTCTTGATGCTTATCTAGGGTACGTAATGGATTTGTCTATTTATATATACGCCCAAGAACTATACATAGGTAGTGTTTTTTAAATCATTAATGCATGACGCCAAATTTTTTCATGACATAAATATGATTTGATTTATAATAATTGTTTTTATAACTAAAGTAATTACTAGTGTTTACTGCATCGTTGTTTTTGTATATATTGTTATAATGCTTGCTATTTTAGCTTATAATATCCAAGTTGTAATTTAGGAGTTAATTGTTCAGATAACAATGAAAATAGCATAGTTATTGTTATGATATCGTTATGCAAAATTACATGCATGCTGAAATAATGTTAGACAAATATTAATTTTGTTTTAATAACCTATTGGAGTTAAATTAAAATAATTTAATAAACATATTTTAATAACAGATGTTTTTAAATGAAAAGGGTGCATAAAACTTTTGCGCATCACTAACAAATAAAAATAACATTTATCAAATATGCTTATGTAAATGTAAGTTTTAAAAATAATAAAATTCTATAGATAAGAAAATACTAGTAGAAGCATAGACTCGTTTGCGTTATCTACCCTAAGTTAGAGGCCCTTTAAAAGTAAGTAATACATACTCGAATAATAAATCACTGAGCATTACGCATCGCTATGGGGGTTAAAAGCCCCATAAACGGTGGCCGCGACTTTAATGAAACAGAAAAACATTTATGCTGATAATAATGTTTCTTTTTAATTTCATATGCGATCCTTTGAAACTTCGTTTATGTGAAGCCTTCAGCCTTCATAGCGTGATACCTCTAGTGAGCGACTTCAACATTTTTATATCTATTACGGTTTTGACATTTAACTACATTTTATTGGCAATATCCAATATTTTATTCAAATAAAAATGATGAACATATGTATATAAATTTGTTATCGAATATATTTTTAGCCTCAGAAAATAAATAAAAATATTCAGTCAAACAATGGCCCAAAATCCCTTTACGTCCACCAAAGGGCAGAGCAATAAAAGGATGGGATTGACCAATATGTGATTCGTGAAAGAATATACAAAATCCGGTAATATTTTTGTCGCTTAGCAGATGAAAATCTTTTGTAAGATTGTGACGTTCGCACAAAGACGCACTATTTCTGTTCCATTATTCGTAACGAATTTCATATTTTCCCATTTGCTTTATAACTGTAACGTAGAAAAAATAGGATATACGAACAAAATATGGTATTTCGTATTATTTGTAATCATATGTGTGATTATATATATATTATTTATTCTTTTAAAAAATAAAAGTAGACGTGCTGAAATACATTATTGTTTTATTCTATATATGTATGTATCTTAGTATGTAGCTATTTATTAATAAATTTTAATAACTTGCTATACGTTTAAGATAAGATAAGATTCTATAAATTTAAGTATTCCGAGATAAACAACGTAAATTTGTTCTATCAAGGGAAACTTTTAACCCTTGTTTTACATCATTGACCAATCCCCATTTGTACCTTAAAGTTGGAAACCAAGATACTCGCTTTTAACATTCAAACAGTAGCGATGTTTGTGCAAACAAAATATGCAAAGTAGGTGCGGGCTCGCGCGATAGGGCCGTAATTATGTGAGAGCACGCCGTCCTGTTCGTACACCCTCGTCCTACATTCAGGGCTAATAAAAATTCAGATAAACATTCAGTGCTAGTAAAAAATGTGGCAAATTATCAATTATAATTATTAAAGCTTTCGGTAAAATGTTAACCACGATAACCCAAATCCGAGAGTAATTATATATTTTATTACCAAACTTAAAAACTTTGGACTATAACAATTATTTCAGTCCCCGATTAATAAATTTGACCATTAAGATAAAGAAAATAAATAATATTTTATGTAAAAAATGCTATTGTGAAAAATTTATACATTTACCACAATTGAATTCTGATCGAATTTGTTCAAGATAACATATGAGAAGAAATACTATTGGGAGATTTTTCAACGTAACAGAAAAGCAAGTAATGACCGTTTGATTTTGTTTCTCTATATGTTTGTAAGCGTTTATCTTAGAAACTTCTATTTCTAGAGATATGTTTTTAAATATTTGTATTGCAAAAAATAAATATCTGTTTCTTGAGATTACTTAATAAAATCAGTTTAATATAATTACACGCATCTAATCCTATATGAATATAATTGACTATATTTGTTATTCACAAGGATTTAAAGCAGGAGAAAGAGGTTTAGATTTTTCGTCTTATATTCTCTGTCTCTGTTTCTCTTAATTCCCAATTTAACAATCTAAATAAGAGAAAAGACTAGCAAGCTAAAACTGTTAACATTGATATACACAAATTATAGTTATACGTGAATAAGTTACCGGATGATGATGATTTATTGTTTGTAAGAAGAGAACTAGAGAGGTTTTATCTCCCCTAAGTGCGATTTATAACACTAAGATGTTTAAGATATTTTAATAAATCACAAATGCGTATCGAATTTCAAAAGTAACGGGCTTATTTCTTTATGGGGAGCGAGGTAAGGGTTGTAAGGAATGTTAATCTCAGGGGTCCATAGATGCACACGCCTCGTTTTTGATCGTCAATGTAATCTTATACCTAGTCATGGGTGTTAGGTTTGTAAGATTTGAGTAAGCTTTTATGTTGCTTAGTTTTATTATTAATGGAAAAAAGGACCGTCTGATGTTATTGCGTACTCTTAATGTAATTTTGTAAGAAGTTACGAAATACAAAAGTATTTTAAAAACTTATTCACAGCTTGTTTCTAAAAAATTTATACATTATAATTTAATTAACTTCTTTGGCAGCCGATTCTAAGCAAATACTTAAAAGATTATGTATCAGTGTGTGGGATGGGTTTAATGTAAGACAGATAATTGTGGGTGTCTGAAACTTCGTCAAGAAAGCGAAAGTATCATTTGCCTTTTATTAATTTACTACCAAGACATAATAAATTGGGGTTACTTTGAATTAAGAGAAATGAAAAATAGAATCCAAATAAAAAAAACAAAATGTATTATATAAACATAAATTGTAGTAATATTTTGCAAAAATATATTATAAGCGATAAGAATATTTTAATTTTATTTGTTTGCAATTTTTATTTCTACGAAAAGTATTACAAGTATAATAAATTAAGTGCCATCGTCATAATTATTCTTTCCCTTTAGTCATATAATTGCAAAGTAATATCTCTTAGAATAGAACACCTAAGTGTACTTAAGTGAAAATTACACTGACGTAAATTGCAAAACAAAGCAAGCGCTTTGTTGTTCTACTTCGTTGAATTAATTTGAGTATAGAATATTGACGTGAAAATGAATATAACTAGCATTTTCAACATAAAAATAAATAACCACGACAGCTTTTTAACAAAATAACACCAGTTGTATTCAGATTGCCTAACTCGTAACATGTAGTATATTATTACTTCATCTTTCTAAGAATTTTAAATACGGTAAATGTTTTATAATTGCAAGACAAACGAAACAAAAAGTAAAACTCTGCAAACATAGCACTGGGAATCACTTATGGGTCGTGAACGAAATTCAAAAATTAAAAATCTACCATACCTTGGTCGTGCAGCGTGATCGTAATGAATACTTGTCAGGCGCGCGTGTGGGCGAATCTCGGGACTTTAAGCCGCCTGCAAACTGCACGATTTATTTTAGATTATATGTTTAAGTAAGACTATAAAACAGATGAATATGTATACCCACAAATAAGCATATTTTTAGGTTTGACGTCTTAGTGGTAAAATTATGCTATGAATTAAAAAATGGAAAATTCATCGACACGAATAGGTTTAGAGATTGCAATCTCTT
Source organism: Danaus eresimus (assembly GCA_018231745.1). Lineage (NCBI taxonomy): Eukaryota > Metazoa > Arthropoda > Insecta > Lepidoptera > Nymphalidae > Danaus > Danaus eresimus. The sequence goes on from DVQP01001522.1 coordinate 12,992, forward strand.
GAATTTCTTTACCAATTAAGCCATCTTACTCTAACTCTATCTGTGAATTAAGCATTCTACATGTCCCAACATTATTTGATGGACAGTAATAACAAAACTAGTATTTTTTTCCTATTTTGTAATTGATTACAAGATTTACTATTAATTTACTTACAAAACAATATCGAATGATGCAGTAGGCATTATTCAAAAATCTTGGTAGGAACTAGGCAGAGAAAAAAAAATGTAAATATATTATATAATGTTTCGAAGTAATATCTCCAAATAGTCTGTGATTTGCCTTACACGAATAAACATTTACCCTTCGCTCAACAGTAATTGTTTAAAATTGTGCCTAACTGTGTGGGCTTTGCCTGTTGGACGTCCTGTTAAATGTCTTGCTAGCTTGCTTTGCTTAATATCCGCGAGAGTTCACTAAATGCCAGTAATGTTTGTGAATGATAGGCTTTTGCTATGACGTACTGTTCTAGCTTGAGGGTCATAGTGGCATGTTTATATTGCTTCCATTATAACGAGATAAACTTCAAAGCATCACACGTATTTATGTTAAAAACGGATAGTGAATTTTATTTTGTTTATTATAAGTCTTCATAGTACTTAAATAAAGGTCATTTTTCATTGATTATTGATTATAATGGTTGGCTCGTTTGAATTAATTTAGCATTCACTTTATATTATATATTGACAATTTAATTTAATAAATTGGAGGCCATAAATTAGAATGGACCGTTCGTTAATTTAAGGTTTAGAATTTTGTTAAAATAACCAACATTTTGGACTGTGAGTAAATTAGGGCATTTTCGAGGCTAGTTACACTGAATGGCATTTACCTGCTTAATTTTGGCTTAAGCGGCATAACCTAACTAATCTATGTACTAGCTAGGCGTCAGCGGCCGGGCCCCGGATGTCAATGTGTACATTATACTGGACTTGATTTACTTAAACCGATGATATCACGGACAAGATAAAAGTATAGCTTGACAAAAATCTTTTTACAAAATTAAAACTCAGAATTTAAAATATAAACTTCTCACTGAACATAGAGTCTTAGTTTCAAATGGAATTTAGTAATAAATACAATGTTATAACAATATACTTCATATCATTTCAAATTAGCTTTTCTTTACAAAATTGAAAAAAGAACACGATCGGGGGCTGAAAGAGATACGGAACCAGTCAACCGCTACTTTCAAAAGGCATTGTTCTTGGTATGTCGAATGTATCGGCTGGAAATGGCGATACAATGTGAACTTTATTAACTTTATCCAGGAAAATGATACGAAACTAAATGGTAGTTTTTTTTTTGTTGGAAACAAAAGACGCTAAAGGAAACATCAATAGCTGTTTGTGAGAAATATATTTTATGTTGTCGTCCAAAACATAGCTTACTGTAAATTCTATTTATAAATATCTTTGAGTGTAATTGTAATTAATTGTCTAGATAATCTCAAATCTGTTTGGACTATTATTAAATTCGTTGATATGTGAGCAATAAGCAAATTGTTGATTATGCGCTTCAGCAACTGCAAACGCTACCACAGATGAATTTAGCAGTGATACATCACGGCGTTCGAATTATTATTGCGGCCGATCTAAATCAATTACGATGCAACGCCAGTCTGGTTTCACAATTCATTTCTACAATAAAATGGATTCTGTGCGACAATATAACTTAGACTGTTAATGGCGCATACGTTTATGTTGTTTATACACGCCTGCAATAAATTTTGTTTAAAATGGAAGTAGGTAAGCAAATCGAACTATTCGCTTTTATATAATAACGTAGGTTATATTTACCTTCAGTAATTTGGTCGGGCAAATAGTGACCCTACGGTCACAATTTACGGAGGCCCTCCTCGCTTGAACTTCACTAACAATGTTATATAGTCCCCTAAGTCCCCCGGGCACTGAATGACCCTACATCTGTTAGGTCTACCTATAATATTGTTAAAATATTATTTTTTATAAATTGAACTTCATTAAAATATTCTAAAAGACAATTTGATGCATTTTAAAAATAACAAATTTATATTTAAAAGGCTGTTGGTTAATGCCAGTCTGTATAAAAATAAATATGAATCTAATTAATAAATAACTTAAATCTGGATTGTAGAACAAATGAACTCAAAACATTGAATACAATAACAGAAAACATGATTAGCTTTCTCCATTAATGAACTTAAGACTGTTTTTTTTTTT
>DVQP01001523.1:0-15188 GCA_018231745.1 Danaus eresimus
TGATACGTATGACGTATATAAGAGTTATTATGCAAGTGGGTACAAAGATGTATCTTATAGAGCTATATATTAAACACTGGAATTTATCAAATCTTTTGATAATTTACTGTAAACAGAATTTTTGACTGCTATATTATATTCATTTACTCGTCCTTTTGTATTACGAAGGTCCGTATTAAATGTTGTATTTTTTTTACTTTTCTAATTTATACTTGTGATAACTCTATAAAGTGTAGAGCAGAAATTATTTTAAGAGATGATTTGTAAAAAATTTGAATATTAAAACATACCAAAAAAATATTTAGCCACAGTAAGATAAAAATTCAACTCTGTAACATGCTAGTGTCTAAGCAAACAGGAATAGGTTTAGTAAAATACCACTAGATATCCCATCTTCAAGACCCAAAGCTATTATTCATAGATTGAGGTCCTTATAGTGTAATCACCAAGGTAATATTTTTTCCTGTTTAAAGTTTTTGATCCACTTTGGATTAATATGTATTACTAAGAAAACATTGTATATATCAGTTATAGTTCGCTTGGCTTGAATTGTGTTCATAGAAATAGTATTCACGTTATTATGACGTATTCTGAAATTAATGACATTTAAAATAGTTTCATTAACAAACTTACTCTCAAACTCTGACGACTTAAAATTCAAACCGTTTTTTTCCTTAATATAGTAATTTGATGAAAATATTAATTAACCTTTTTAATTAACTGTTATCTAGATAAAATAGAAAAGACCAAGATTTTGTAGTTTTTATTATTATTCTTTAGTGAGATTTACTAAAAAAATACAATGCAAAGAATATTAACTTTTTTACCGTATAGAGTATTTTCCTGATAAAGATAACAAATGACTTTTAAATAACAAGTAATTGAATTCCAGACACGAAATAACAGTAAAAGAGATTTTACATAACTATAAGGAGTATAAGCTTAACACCCATTGGAATTTATATATTGTTTTTTTAATTCATCTAATTTAATATACTTTCATGGACTTACATCACGGTTCTTCAAAAATATGGTCACGTACTAGAATAGACAGGGCATAAAAACCTATTATCACATAAAAAGCGTTACTAATAAATTGAATACATGTTGCCAAAAGCCATACATAGTACTTGAATATATGAGATCAGAAAAAAGTAAGTCCATTAACTTAATGGAAAATAGTGGGCTTTCAGTTAGATTTTGTAGTAGTTATCTGTATAGTGACAATGAAATATGTTGTAAGGTAAAATATGTTTGTATCAAATTAATTTTGTATTTATTTTCATCTTACAATATTTTTACGTTCTGTTTAAAATGATTAAACAGGCCTTAGTATTTTCATAAAGCTGGATACAAAATCAAGTTTTAATTTTTTTAATACAACATTGTAAACCGTCCACAGATTTCTTAAAAAAAAAGCAAAATAAGTTTATACAGTAAGATAAAACAATAAATAGTTCTTGGTTACGGGTAAAGATAATTGCATGCAAATAAATTCGTCAAAGTCATGTCGTTACATTTATTAAGTCACATTTATTAAGTTTTCGATGCAAAATTGAGAAAATACATCATATTACAGGGAAGTCCACATATTACTCATCACAAAGAGCGTATTCCAGGAACCGCAATGGTTGAAACTTTTTGGAGAAGTCTATTTTCAGCTATAGTTAAAGTTTTGCTTTTTATGTCAAAATAAACCTAGTTCAGTTGGTTTTTTGAACTAACATTTTACATTGAAAAATCAAAAACCATTAAAAAAAAATCTGCTGACATACTCACATATTTTGTCATATAATATGTAGAATGTTGTAGTGAAAGACCATTATTGTTATTTCTCGCTAAGTTAAGTATTTTCTTTTATTTATTATGATTTACTCATGCAATTACCTTGAAAATTTGATGTCTAGTGTCGTATCTAATACAGTGTTTTGTTCCAATTACATGATTTAGTAATCCATTATTATATTAAAGAAATTTGTATATGTTCAAAGATATGTAATATATGAAAAAACAAAGACCCATTAAGGTTATCTTACTACACTTCAACAAAATATTTCAATTATTTAGGTTGACGGACACACAAAAACATCGAATGAGTTATAATTATAATTTTCTACGCTCTTAAATCATATCGTTGTTTGGAAATGGCAGTCTTTTGTTTAGAATCGCAATGGTTGCGGGAACGACATGGTACCTCAGGCATGGATGTGTTTCGTTTCATGTTTTAGCACCTCATGGGTGTATGGAATAATACAAAGGATAAAAATATATCAAACGTTCCTACAAAACAATTGTATTTGTACTGCTTATCACTAAATTCCCGGCACATTTAAGGATCATGAGGGTAATTTGTCATATAAACAAAACAAAAATAATAACTAAGAATTTGTTTAAAATTGAATAAAAAAAGTTGGGGATTTTTTTAACGTTTTTCATTGTATAATTTCAACACTCGATCTACTGATGTCTTAACTGTATAATGCTGGTTCACTATAAATTAGACATGGTCTTAACAGTTAATTGTAATTACAAATCATACAAGTACAATGACTGTTACAAAATAATGTTTACCTTTGTGTACATCTAAATAGTGTTATCCCCCTAAAGGTTCCGTGACTTAATAACAAATACGCAAAAACTTAATCATTAATCTTCATTATTAGGTAAAAGAAAACAAATTTGAAAAAAAAATAAAACTTTTAGTTGCAAATACAAGGGCTGCCGTAAACCGAAGCTAGTTAGCAATTAGTTGTTGAACCTACAACATAGAAGCGGTCGGGGCTGAGGGGTTGATGTAGCGTCGTTCGTGATTGCAGACATTTATCTTGTGGTCGGTTAATTAGGTGAACAAGTCGTTGGCTTTCAGACCATCTAAGCTGTGATGAGATAACGACCTCCAATTTTACAATTGAAATTTTCACTTAAAATATTTCACTTTGTTTGATCACATTACATTTGTATTATGTAAATGAGTTGACAGTTCTGATAAACTAAACATTTGTTTTGAACTTACTCAATGAAAACCGTTATTAAACTGAGTTGTGTATAGGAAAAAAAAAATAAACCGACAATTTACAGATAAATTTGTCACAACAAAAAGAAAACTTACTAATTTTAATGGAATTCAAAGTTTATTTAAATCCTTCGAAGTAAATATTTCACGTGAAAGATATTTTATTAAAATTTATAATAAAGATATTTCACAAAAATTTACAAGGCTAGTTCATTTGTTACAAAAATGCTTCAATACAACAATCACTTGATTTTCATATTTTTTTGACAAGCAAAATTTTGTTAAAATCTGTAAAACCAAAAGAAGTTTTACGTTTATTACTAATAAGTAGCTTGCCTTATACTTAACTAACAATATAATTTTGAACCAATACATGTTGCGAAATAATTGATGGTATTAAAAAATGGAATACATTTTTTACATACAATTGTTAAATGAACATAACTTGGGATACTCATATAAAATACAAATTATTACTATGGTTGGTTTTTCCAGTAGTACTAACTAATATAGAACCATCGGAAAGCCATAGTGTATTTGAATTGATCATTAGACTCGAAACTAAAAGGCTGTTGAAAGAAGAGAAATATTACTAATATATACTAATGATTTCCTGGTTTCATTTTAATTACTGGTTCAAATAGTTTTACTTTGAGCAGCTTCTTTATTTTCCTGGTGATATAAGCTAGATGAAACAAATGTTTATTATCACAAGTAGGTCACGCTCGGACTCGGACGGTTTATTGCTCTCTATCGTCTTATTGGAAATGTGGTGGTATGCTTTGATGCACTTCGCAGGATTCGAAAAATTACAACATTTTAAGATATGCTGCATGAGTATGTAATTGAATTGAAAAATGATTGTATTATAGCTTGAGAATCATATTTATATAAGACAATAAATAGTAATAAAGACCTTATGGTGTTCGGGTAATCTAACATTTTTTATTATTGTATATTAACTGATATTATTAAAAATAATAATAATATCCACATTTTAAATAAATCAAATAATAAATATTATTTATTAAAAATATTTTACCTATAAATGCTAAGGTTAAACAACAATAGAGTGAGTTTTAGTAATTCCACTAACTAAATTCTGTTGAAGATGCATTGCTTTAAAGCTAGCACAACTTAACGGCTGCTCAAAACAGCCAGGAGCAAAGTTGTGAACACAGATTTGTAGTAATAGTACTGACAAGTCTTAATATTTATACATACGTACATATATGTCAAAATTCTTCCACGGAAATTCGGAAATATTAATTGATTTGTGTTTAATACTTTGTTGCAAAATTTTATTTATAAGAAAACTACGTTTTTCTCTGTTGCTACAATTATTGTTATATATGTTAATTTTTACATTTGAAGTATATTTTATATCTAAACACCCACATTTAGAATAAAAATGTCCATTACGAAAATTATTAGAATAATTATTCGGAAACCGAATACATTTTAAGTCTCCATTACTTTATATTTAGTTAGGATAATGTAATAATAGAAATTTAATAGAAAAAACATCTTGAATATTTGTCGTTCAAAGGACAAAGCGTTCCAAACCCATATTATATAAGATTTTAAGGAATCCATTCACACAGGTGGTGGATCGCTATGGGAAATCACACTATCATCCTAGCTAGCTAGTAAGATACTTTTAGCAATCCTCTGTTTTAGAGAGATCGATGCTTTTTCAGTTTTTATATGACAGGGGGCAAACGCAAAGGCTAACCACTTGATGGTAAGTGGTCAACGCCGACCATGAACACTCGTGGCTCCTGAAGGCTTCAGAGTGCATTGCCGGCCTTTCAGAAAGAGGTTCGCTCTTTGCTTGAAGTGTTTTAAGTCATACTGAATCGGAAATACGTCGTGAGGCAGTAGATTTCACAGAGTGATAGTGCGTGGCAGAAAGTTCCTTTTGAAGCGCAGTTTGATTGAATGCCAGCTATTAATGGTGGTGCGGATCATATTGCAGCCCGTGCAGTGCGGTGTGGTGAAATTGAGCTGCAGGTAGAAGCCCGAAGAACTCCTTAGAGCATTCCCCGCTAAGAAGACGCTAAGGTAAAAGACGCTAAGAGAAGCAACGTCTCTCCGAGGGCTCGAGTATTAAGTCTATCGGTAAGATCGGTATGGTCCACCATTCCAGTTGCACGATGTTGAATTCGTTCAAAAGGAAGAAGTTGGCACTGGGGCACTCTAGGCCAGAGGTAAGAGCAGTACTCCATGTGAGGTCTAAGCTGCGCATTATAATGGGTCAAGCGCTGGACAGAAGTCAAATACCGCCTTGTTCTGGAGGAACGTCAAGTTTTTGGGATAAAACTTGGCCTTATCTCAAAAGCGACAACGAAATTTCACATCACTCGAAATGGTGACACTCAGAATACCGCTACTGGCTGTGAGCTTAAAGGCAGTGCCCTGAAACCGAGCCGATACGACAAAGGGTGTTTTTTTCGCGGTGAATGCGCAGATTTATATGATAGTTGGGTTAAATTGAACCAGGTTAGTTTGGCCCCAGGGTGACACTTGATCGAGTAAGGACTCAATATTAGACGCAAGTTCATTCCGACATTCAGCGACGTGATACACAGAAACTGTGCGTTATCCGATATAAAATGTATCATCGCTCCTATCATCTGCCTAGCAATGAATATGGCCGACTTACAGCAAGTCATTGATATGCAGAAGGAAAAAAATGCAGCCTTGTGGGACACCAGCATTCACGGCAATAAATCAGAGCAAAAAGCATCAATAGTGACCTTGACGCTGCGCTCCGTCAGAAATGGTTATGAGCTCGCAAAACTTCTCGGGCAACCCATCGGAAGGAAGCCCATAAAAAGATGGGTTTTGTACCAAACCCGATCAAAGGCTATCGCTACGTTCAAACTAACTGCTAAAGCCACCCTTACTCTCAACAGCTGACATCCATCGATGGGCTAAGTATACTAAAAGATCACCGACTGAGCTTCCGTGACAAAAGCCATATTGGAGACCACTGATCAACTGATGATATTCTAGATACCCTAAATTCTAGATTTCATTAAGACAATATATAAACCACATAAAACGTGATAAAATTTTGAACACCAATTAAGACTTCCATTCCTTTATAATAAATGGGTGTATACAATCTTGACTGTGACTGTCTATTGTCATACATTCGATAAACGAAAAAAAATTATATTAGATATTAAAAACAGGCGTACATTGAAGTCAGCGGTGTGTGAACACACAATAGATAAACCAATCCATTACATCCGGTTTGATAAGCCATAAATCCTAGCTCGTGAAGACAGGTATATACTGAGATTAATCCACGAGAGTATTGAAATTGGAAACATTGGAATATAAATAGAGAAGATGGCTGCAATTATGTTATATGCGGAAACTCTTCATCAAAAATATGAAATTGTCACTGAACACAATACATTTAAGATATTCTGCAGGCATTCAGAACGGTTTGTCAGAAAATTAAGATATCATTGGCGGTAGATGATAAATAACAAAGCCCGTGATCATGGTTGCTGCAGAGTAAATGAAAAGTCGGATAAAATAAACAATAAAATAATAAATGCGCGTAGTATACCCGAAAATCACAGTTTTATTTAAATAAATTTTCACATTTGGGCAAGACAAACTTATTCTTTCATTACATTTTTTTTCCTTTAAACTATCATCAGTTCTTATAAATTTACATTATTGAAATCCTAAATAATCAAAACTAAATTGTGACTTTTTAAAGACTCATCAATGATTCGAAGTATTCTTCTATGTACCGATACAGGAACTAATCTTGAAAACGAATTTATTAATAAAAAAATTCGGTTGATATTTCCAAAAACAGAGCCATTAACCTATTCACGTAATCTGACAAAACAGTGTTTAAGAAGCTCATATATTCTGTTTGACCTCCCCGCAGTAGAATTTTCTTGTCTGTAGCTAAAGTGGTTGACATCAATTGCTGTAAGGCTTCTATCTTGCTAAACTAGATGGGACGTTACCTCATACGGCAAAGGAGAAAACAACAGTAATTGCTTCTCTTTTCACCCGAAATCCACTTCTTGATACTAGTAAACGTAATACCTGTGCCGAAGAAAAGAAGCTTGCAAACCCTGCTTAATTATTATCATCGGATTTCATTTAAGCCCATAATCTGTAAGTTTATGGCACCTATATTGAACAGACTTCTAGACGACAATTATGCTTTCAGTGACCGACTCAGAAAAATCGATTTACAGTTTTACGTGACGTCTCGAAAGCAGTTGATAGTGTCCGACATGCCGCTATAGCGACTATCAAGCTGTTTTGGTAAACTTTGGATTATTTTCTGGTCTGGTTTTGAAGCGGTATACTTTTCTCTCTTTTCATGCACAGAAAAGTATTGGAACGGTTTGCCTGCATCTGTGTTTCGTTCTAATAAAAAAAATTGTTGACTTCAAGATTAAGGTGAACAGGCTATTACTAAAGTAGTGCGTTTACTACCGATCGCTTTATTTTCATCTACCAATGATTGGAATGACGTTATCCTGTCAAAATAAAAAAAATTCTATTTAAGGATTCTCTATAGATGGTTTGTATACTTAAAGAATTTCTTTTCACCATACAGTAATTATACAAAAAATTTGCTAGGCAAATAAGTATTTAATGTATAAAATATTTATTTAAATAACAAATACTTGCTATAATAAAGTACAAATGTTTTTTCGAAATATTTTTATCGGGGAGAAAACTAAGCTGTTCTTTGTTAACAACCAAATTACACTTAAATGACAGGTGAAGATGAATCACATTTAAATGACTAGTTAAATTATAATAAAATAAGTAATGTTTAAAATATTTTTTAAAAGTGATTTATATTTATATAACTTTTAAAACTGTGGCCGGATCTACAAATCGCTTTAGGGGTTTTTGCTGCAATTGAGAATTGGAAAATCCGAATATTATCCTTGTTATTATGATTTTTAAAGATATTACATGTTTTGCTATACGACATATTATTGTATATAAGATTTTTTTTGTCTAATTTTATAAAATAATCGCAATGCATATTATAATTTTTTTGGTGAATGGTTTCAATATACAAAACTACCGGTCCACGTTAAAATTATTTACTAAAATCACAAACCAAAGTGAGTCGAAATCCTATAATAATATTTTAATATTTATTTATTGTAATAATTTATAAATTTTATTGTCTTATAATATGGGATGATTGTTAAAAAAATTACCTGTTAGAAACACGAAGAAAAGATTTTGTCGCTTATTGGATTGTAAGATTTCATGCTGAAAATTAACTAGTAACGTATGAAGCACAGCAGAGAGCAAGAAACATCTCAAAGCGTATTTCCTTTACAGTATGAGATTAATAACATTATATTATCTCAACAGAATATACAGAGCTAGGTCCTCAGTGAGAACAAAAATTTTAAATGTTTTATTAATAATTTTATTATAATGAAGCATTAGAATTCTTAACAATGAGCAATTATTGTTAAGAATTCTAATGCTTAACAAAAAACAGATAAAATTAAAAAATTAAAAGGAGTTACTTAATAAAGGTTATAATGCAACACTTAAGAAAATAGTTAATATATTTATAATCATTATTGTTATATATATAACAGTAATAATTTTATTATTCTAAAATATTTATTGAAGAATACAATATTAAATAACTTACATTTTATGATAGAGTTTCTTTGATGAAATGGTTATTGGAATTCTTATTAAAAGAAAAATATAGAAATTTGCTTTCATGAGTTGCTATTGTGTATTAAGAAATGATTTTTGAATTTTACTTTGATCAATATGGGGTATCAGACGGCGTCGAGAAATATTTTTTACTAATAACATTGTAATGTATGCGTCATCCCAAAAATGTTACGAACGTTGTTGGGACAAGTCCATTGTATTGATCAATTATAATATTGTAAAACCACTGCTGAATCAGAACGACCTGGGTTCAGAACCTGAACGGAAAACATTGGATTCCATTTTTTTTCTTGTTATAATTCTAATATCGTCATATTCACGCGAGTTTCGTTATAGATTATACATATTTGAAATATGAATTTAATTAAACTCATTGTTTTTCTAAAATATTTGGTTTAAACTTACATAAAGAAATACTTCATGTTGAAATTGGGCAAAATTAATAAAGGGAAAAGTAAAGATCAATATTAATCAAAAGTGAAGTAACCGCTAGACTTCTGATGTAGGCCACATTCAATTTGATAGTTGGAAAAGAAAACAGTAAGAGTAAGTAACAGATAAAACTATTAATTTTACATTCTACATAATCTCCAAGCCATACATCTCAGGCGTGTGGATTTCTCTACAGGACATAATTCTCCCTCATCGAACTCCATTTGCTTTGATAAGAAGCGGCATGCATCCACCGTGAACCCGCGGCCTTGACTAAGCCGGCTGTCCATCTTGGTGGACATACAACGCTGCGTTTTCCGATCCATGACCTCTATTCCAAAACTTTTCGGCCCCAACCGCTATTTGTTCTTCGTGCTATATGGCCTGCCCACAGCTACTTCAAAAAATTAACCCGTTTGGCTATGTCTTGGACGCTCTCTCTTCTACATGTCTCCTAATTTCTGATTCGAAATCGGAGAGAGTCTCCGAATACCTCTCTCTATAACTCCTTGAGCGCTGTATTTACCTTTAATGTTGATACCCAGTCCTTCCCATTTCAAAAGTATGAAGGCGTGTGTGGTTTTTCTATAAAAACTGACTGAATGGAAAATTATACCCTTTTTTTGCATAACCTGGCGCAGGTCTACGGTACTATAGCTTTTCCGGAATAATCTCCAATACAAAAAAGCAAATATAGCATTTTGAATGGAACTATTTTAATAATAAACTTTTAAATATTTAAAGAATAACTACTTTTATGTAATTAATATCTCATTTCATTTCCTTCAAAACCTCATAAACATGTTGTTTTCTTAATAATATGAATAGATATTCATGCAAAAATTCTATAAGTATTATTAAGTTATAAGAATCAAGAAAGCTTTATGTGAATAGATGTTTAACAAAATATAAACTTGAGCGGAAAGACAAGTGACAAGCAATAAATTAAATAAATAATGTGTATATATGTAATTAAATAATTTCACTCTATTCCACTAATGAGGTTTTTACACTTATTGATAAGACTTGTTCGAATATTATGTTTTTTTCATATTTACTTAAGCATATACTGAACAAATGTTTGCAGAACCAATTAATTGAGATTAATAATATATGGATATATCATATTGTAATAGTGAATCACTCGTTAACGATTTCGGTTTTACAGTCATTATAAACTGAACATCGTTTGGCAAAAAAAATTTCGATAATGTGTAGGTTGCCATGGTACGCTGAGTTTTTAGTTGCTCACACTAAATTAAAGCAGTAATTTAGTTCATACTAACTCAGTAACCACGAGATATTCTTATGGGTATTTGGCTTCTCCAAATATTTATTTTGACAATGTTTTTATTTCAGTAATAACAACTATACAATTTTATTGTATTTTGTTATGTACATACTATAAAACGAATATTAAAACATTTAATCACATAAAGGACAAAAGACAAAAAAATCCCTCTTGAATTTTTAATACATGATTTATTAATTATTTAGGTAAAAAGATTATTGTCTTGATTTTTTTGTTTTTTTTACTAACTTTTTTGTACGAGTAAGTAGGTAACTTTAATTCAAAAAGCATTATTTAATATTTTTCAAACGGCTACTGTAATTCCTTTTAATCCGTTTTGTACGAAACGTTTGTAGAGTATAATTGTCGGTGGCCCACTTTGATTGTGATCACGCTCACGATTTGCCGCGGCAGCGACGAGAGCCCGATTCAAAGCAGTTTTGCGGTTATGTCATAACAAACGTTTATATTAACAAATACCGCAAAGTTCATCCTATCCACCTTGAGGCTTGAAATCGTGGTATAATAGTTATTGGTGTTAGATTAAATATTTTTTAATATTATTGTTTCTGCTTTTTAATGAAAACTTCAAGTAGATTTTCATACATTCCAAAGAAAATAAATTATATTGCTAGGCTAGAATACTTATCAAATGGCAAAAATAAGCGTTGGTTGTTTACAGTTCTCTTTTCATTGCATTTTAGGTTTGGTTCTCATTTTGGAAAAGATGAGGTGTCTTATACTGTAACAAGCTACTTTTTTTCTATGTTACTGTCTATTTCTAATAAAGCATATTTACGAAATTTGCCTTTCAAACTTTAATGAATATATTTGATACGAATAAATTTCAAGATAATTTGTTGACAATATTAAGTGTATCTGTGTTTCCATTGATAGGAATATTTTAGCTCATGCTGTTTATATTAATATACATGCTCAAACAAAAACAACATCTGGGTTGGCTGATGTAAGCTGGACTTTTTTTTTCTTAATACATTAATAGACTAACCTTTCTTTTAATAATAAGATCAAGTTATTTTTTTTTTATATATTTTTTCGTCGAATCTATTCCGTTTAAGTTTACGTATACGACACAAAGATCCCTTTTATTTAACGATCTTGACTATTATATTTTTGACAAAACTACAATTTCTTTTTGCTATCGCTTACGGAAAACTTTTATGTTTAAAATTGTAAATTTGATCAGAAAAATACACAAATTAAAAAACGAGTATACAATTACAAAAAACCGCAGAGGAGATCGTTTTTTGAACTGTCTTGCTTGTTTTGATATTTAGTATGACTATATTTACGATTGCTACATATTTTAGAAGAATGAAAACGATATATATGAATTAAAATATAATTCTGTTTGTGAAAGAAGGAGAGAATAATTTTGTTTAAAACTAAATTTATATTTATGATTAGTTTAAGTGTTTCATTACTTTACAGCAACAGAACTACTATGACTAAATGGACATTCCAAAATCTAATTTTCTTCGTACGTAGCAACGCTATTTTGTATTCGGAATTCATTAGATTTTAAACAGTAAGAGCAAAATTTGATCACATCAAAGTAAGACATGTGTTTTAAATTTTTTTACATATTATGTATAAAAGTATTCAATAAAAATAAAAATAATAAAAATTTTTGAAACAAACAATTACCATTTTTTATACAAGAAGTTTCATAATTAAGTTGGAGTCTCGTGTTTCACCTTTATTTGGCAAATTTATTCTCTAACTTCATCAAAACACGCTAGCGAAGATGTTTGTTCTGTCAGAGTTTCTGAGGGAGTTGTTAACTTGAGAAAATATAACTTCTAGTATTCTATAACTTTATAGGACAGAATTATACGTATATAGTTAATTATTTCAGACATAAATTATGTTTAATATTCGTATTGATATAAAAAGTACTTTTTATCATCTATATCAATTCCTTCAACGAAATTTTCGCCAAGCTACAATTATTATTAAAACTTGTGTTTAATTTATTAAAACACTAAAATAAAATCACAAGAATATTAATTTGTATGTATCGACAAAGTAATCTACAATTTATGTTGTTGGGAATGTTGGTTGGTTAAATAAATCTTTGTGTATATCTGCTCATAATCTAATAGACATAATATAGTTTAAAATATTTATGATTCAAAATAGCCTATAATATAAATATAATTTATTGAAGTTTAATTCTTCTGATTATATATTGAATAATAAAAATTGTACGTACCAATTTTCCAAATTATTTAAAAATTAAATAAAACTAATATATTTCAGATTTACTACGCGTGACCGGTGATCACGGTTGCTAAAAAGTAACCGAAACGTCGGGATTATGTAGTTTAAAGTAATAAAAAATCGCGTAGTAAATCGAAATATATTAGTTTTATTTAAATGTCTCGCGAAAATCTCAGATCTCATTACATGACTAGCTTGTTATAAGCAAAATATTTTATGATAGTTACGTTGTTTTTAAGTTATAATAAGAATAAGTTTTTAAAAAACAAAATGCCTGTTATTGAACCAAGAATTTTTATAGGTCGTTCGGAAAAATTTCTCATATTATTATATTGTTTTTATGGTATTTTATCAATATGAATAATTTTAGATGGAAATATAAAACGAGCACTCGCAGCAGATAATATTGATAAACACATTAAAGAGGATTTACGATGAAATTTGTGAACAAATATCGAGAATTGGAGAAAGTATCATAGAATTGCTAAAATAATGATAAAATGCCATTTATTTAAAACAATTATTGAATTTTTGATTTGTTTATCATGAATATAACTAATTAGAAAGTGAATTTAATAATATAATGTAATTTTTGTAATGTGTAAAAAAATATATAAAGTAACAAATAAAAATAACTTAATATTTAAGTTAAAAATAAAAAATATTGAGACGCCCTATGAAATTAGCATGTATATTATTGGCCGGACATAACGTTGTTGCAACGGCAATTCCAACAGTTGTACGTTCGGAATCTGATATACTTCTGATTTGCTGGTCGGCGAATCGAACTTGCATAAATTGGTGGCTTTAAATACTTCCACATTTGGATATTCCTATCTTGATTTTTTGTTTTTTTTTTTTATTCGTAAAACGCATGTTTTTCTGACTCAATTTCTAAGTCTTGTTATTTGTATATTGTTACGAGAAATATCTAAAACAGAGATAAATGTATACATCAAGATAAACTACTTTATATAGTAATTAACTACTCTTCAATAGAACTGTCTCATAATAATTGAAATAAACAAACATTTTTTTATTTAGTTGTCATACTACAAATAAATAAATTCACAATTCAAATTACGTTCACTTGAAAAATACTGCTCAAATTAAACGTATACGTAGTATTTCAATACTACGTTTTAAATTTAACAGTAGTAAAAAAACACTAAGGCTACATTAATCAAATTATCCTATATATATACCCAATTGGCCTCCAGCAGGTTTTTCCATAACTCGTCCTTTTTTAATTTGACCACTATTGAAAATTTTATTCCGTAAATAAAAAATAAAGAAGTATGAGTTAATGTAAACAAAAATCTACGGAACTATAAAAGAAAAAAAAAAGCGTTAAATAGTATGAAGATTGTCCTAGGATATATAAAATATTGTCCAGCGATAACGTGTCCTGTGAACGTACTGACGCTCTCATACATCTCGTGTATCTATTTAATGTAAACCAGAAAAAAAAAAGCCTGTTTGCTTTACACATCTTAAGTTAAGGAGGACAATAATATTTTATTTGAAGTGGTGAAAACCGTTTGTTACGTAAAATTTTGTAAATATACTAAGCTGTTAAAAGACAGAGTAAGAGTTATAATAAAAAGTATTAAATATTTCATATAGAGATGTTATAAGAAATTTAAATTAAAGCATCGAAGTACATGAACAGAAACGATCGTAAATAGTAATTTTGGATAATCTATTTGCTTTTACGAGTGCCATTTGTTTTACACTTGTTTGCAAAAAAACCTCTTCTCCTGTGTTCCTACACGACTATAAATTTTTCTTGTACCAATTAACTTTGCGAAGAAATAAAACAAAACATTTTTCAATAACTAATAATAATGAACTGCATTCAGTTGCTCTATTTCTGCCAACCGTTATTTATAACATTACCTATATTCAGTAGGTATATATTTATACAATTATTTTTTATGTATATAATTATTAATAGGTTACTGAATATTTATTATAATAGGATTATGTTATGTATATATATAATATTGTAAATTAATTCACTTATACACTTAAAAAAAATTATTCCATATAAATATAGTTTAAGGAAAAGAAAACATCCCCATCGCATTTTATGAAATTAAACAGATATAAAAACGAAATATATACACAACACGTACGCAATAACAAATAATATTCTTTGACAATTAGTTTGAATAATTAAATAAATCTTTTCAACCAACGACGCACAAAAAGAGTTGTTTTAAGTTTATCATCAATATCCGTGTGAGTATGCCCGTCTAGGGCGTCATAGCTTTCAAACGGGTTTGATTGACTGACTTTGATATGTTTTATTTATTTAAAGGTCCGTTTTATTTGGCTATGATTTGTGGAATAAATGACTGACGCATACTAATATAATTGTTAAGTGACAATAAGTGCAAAAGGGACTTTAAAATGTTCTTACATTTTGTTATGAATATTTAATTCGGTATATATAATACCAACCTTTTTTAACACAATTTGGTTCAACTAATA
>DVQP01001524.1:0-15184 GCA_018231745.1 Danaus eresimus
ATACTTGGCTGTTCAAACAAATTTGATAAACGGAATAAAATTTTTAATTCAAAAATTTTTATTCGATCTTAAATAAAGAACATGTATGGGATGGATTAAAGGACAAACTATTTTATAAAAATACCTATAATATATAGCCTGCCTTGAATTAAAATCAAATCAAATCACGTTTTGGGTATTTTCAAATTCTAATCGGCAACACTGAGTTTTTAAAACCAAATGCCAAAACGTCAGACGTATCTTGTGACACAAGGCATTATGTTTGTATGATATTCTTTATATCGCAGGTAAATTAAAGTCATATTATAAAAACATACGTGAATAAAACTAATAATAGAATTTTAGTAATTTGTCGAGTTTATACACACAAAAATATATAAAAACACGTCTTGTTCTAGAACTTTTAAAGATTAGATATTTGCGATAAATTGATATAAATAAATGTAACAACGTTAACAGGAATTAATATGCAACGTGTATATAAAAAGTGTTTTATAACTGTAGGAACAACACAATTTAATCTCCTTTGTGAATATATACAGACATCGCAAATATTGAAAGCTTTGAAAAAACTTGGATGCACGGAAATAACATTTCAAATAGGAAACAGCAACTGTGAACCTAGAGTTTATGAGAGAGAAGGTATTAAAATCGATCTCTACAGATTCAAAGATTCTCTAGACGAGGATATTAATAAAGCTGATTTAATTATAAGTCATGCTGGTGCAGGGAGCTGTTTAGAAGCTTTAAATGCAAACAAACCACTTCTGGTTGTTGTAAATGAGGACCTGATGGATAATCATCAGATGGAGTTGGCAGAACAGTTACAGGTTGATGGACATCTTTATTACTGCACATGCAACACTCTTGAGAGTACATTGGAGACAGTTGACTTCAACTGGCTCTCGCCATTCACTGAACCTAATCCTTCAGCATTTATCAGCTATCTGGACGATATATTCAAGGTTGCAGTGAATACATGATTTATAATTAAACAATTGTTTTATTACTTTCTTTTATAAGATATTAAAGCACATACACCAATTTGAAAAATCAACCAAATACGATCACAGAATCATATGGTACGGAATTTAAAGAATCGATTTTAAGAGTCTTATAGGGTAAATAATTTGTAACCAACACCTTTGAGGAATTAAACAGTAATTACCATGGTCATTTTTATTCATTTATATAAAATATAACAGAATTACATTCACATTTTATTGAAAAACATCAGATCAGAACAAAAATGTGTGACAATTATAATCTTAGAACAGTTTCTAAAGTTATAAAATTTGTATTATTATAAATAGAAAAAAATGTATGACTATGATATATAGTGGTTTTTATTTAAACTAATTTCTTAGCCTCAAAGAAACTCTTGAGATGTCTCATCTGCCAGTAACCGATCCCGACGAGGACTCCTGTTTGCATCAAACTCCACCATAACACTCTTTGATGTGTGCTTTCTGATGTCTGTCTGAATCTCTCTTCGCGACGCTGGAATTGATATAAAATTGTTAGTTATATAACTGTTATGTATTAGTTATACTTCTTCGGTTTTGTTAAATAATAATATAATGTCAAGTGTAATGTAGGTAGATCATTTTATTCAATTCGTTTCCGTCACTATCTTGCTATATTATAAATTTATTGTATTTTTATTGGATACAACATTAAACATTATAATATTTAGGGAGTAACAAATTTTTCTACTGCAATAAAATTACTATTTTTTATAAAATTTATAAATAGAATTTCCTTTTGTATTGGTTTTTGTTTATTCAGATTCTCAGACATAAACCTATATTTTTACCATAATACAATATTGATGATGATAATGATGCGATTGATGAATTAAAATGAATCAACTTCTTACATACTTTCACAACAGAGACTAAGCATAGACTTTGTAAAAGGTGGGTTATCACAAATTCCGTAACCTTAATAAAATCTGTGACAAATCTAACCATTTTCTTTATGGATTACATAAATTGCATTATAAAAATACTTTTACGCCTAATCTCGCCCATTTGTATATTTTATGATACATGCTTTTTAACTTAACAAAAAAACATAGAACAATAAAAACGAACCCTCTGATAACTTTGTTCCTTGGTAATCTGATGCACTTGATCCAGCAACTGTCTTATTCTCAACTGAAGTTCCGTCAGCTTGTCTTTCTGAGCTACATTGGCGTAATCAACTGCATGCTCACCCACTTGGATGTCTAAGTGTACCTTAAAAATGTACATAAAAGAAATTATCAAATGAAAAGCAATAAAAATCTTATAGAATTAAAGATGAAAATTAAAAATGACAATTTTTTTTAGTTCTAACTACACTGTCTTAATATATAATAAAAGCAGCCACAATGCTAGGAAGTTATTGTTTGCACAGATGTTTCTTTTAACTGTTTCATCATCGCAAGAAATTCTTATATCCACATAATAACTAACATCTAAATTTTTGGTAGTTTTTAAGTATTTCTGTTACTGTGGCATATAATTTAAGTTGCTATTATTCTTGTTATAACACTAATCTTGTTATAGCACTAACTTTGGGCAGTCAGATACACAGCAGTATCAGTTTTTATTAAAAAAAAAACATTTTTTTTTAGGTCAAATTAAAAAAATAAATAAATTACACATATATGAGATCAAATTTCAAACTTACCCTCAGCTGTGAACCACTAAACCAGGACGTGCTATTGGAGTACATACAGATGACATGCTCTCCAGGGTTGTTAGAAGTAAATGAAATCATGCCCTCTGATGAGTATACTCGCGAGAGTACCACCCGGTCGCTGGGATCGCGCACTTCGACATGCATACCTATGCCAGGTGATGAAGGCATGAACCCTCCCGACCGAGGATCATATAACTCCACTTTATAGTTTACTAGAACAAATAAATGCTATTAGAGGTACAGTTTTGAATAA
This sequence comes from Danaus eresimus, assembly GCA_018231745.1. Lineage (NCBI taxonomy): Eukaryota > Metazoa > Arthropoda > Insecta > Lepidoptera > Nymphalidae > Danaus > Danaus eresimus. The sequence goes on from DVQP01001524.1 coordinate 2,942, forward strand.
TAGAGTTTAATTGTACATTCAGTAAACCACAATTCCTTACCGATTACTGTGGTGTCATCTGGGATTTCTTCTATAAAACATTTTCGTTCCCCTTCAGCTATATGGAAGTACAGGGCTGAGGCCACATCTAAAGCTAATACCAGGGACAGAAGAGAAGATAAATTGAACAGCATCATTTTTACTGTTTTTACTTCTAGAGAGTCGGCTCAAATCATATGCAATCGAAATGTCACACGTCACACACGTCACCTGAAAGTATTTTTAGTTGAAAGGTGCATTCACAATTCGTATTTGAAAAACCTCTCTTAATAAAATTATAAGTACATAATTCGTTTTCATTACTTTAACAAAACCAAAGAGTAGCAACATTTAACAACTTATATAAAACTTTGAAATGTTTTTCATTCTGAAGTAATTTTTTGTACAACAAAATGTTATTGATGACGTTACTCCTAATGACAATATCGTCTCCATCGGCTGTCAACAACGCACTAATCACTATTTATTTCTGTAAAGGCTTTTGACTGTGAAATAAAAATATAATTTGCTGTTAAATGAACAAACAAGTTTAGCATATTATAACTTTTACAAAAAAACTTATTTGTCTTTAGATAAATGTGATTGTATTTTAAAAATAAGTAAGAATAACCCTCAAAGATGCTGCCTTATATCATTGCAGCTGCCATAACAGCTATTATTTTAATAATATTAACAATAGTTATCTTTCCAAAATTACAAGGAAAATCTTCAAGTAAGTAATAATTAAGATTATCAGTCCTCTTAAAAATTATGAGATGTTAAAAAAAATCTTACAAAAACTACCCATATCATTTCTTAATTTAAAATATAGATGCAGCCAGGCCAAGGGCAGTCGCTCAAAGAGATGGAGGTCCTGGAAGAGTCCAGGCCGTTAGGAACCAAAGGGCTAGAATGAGAGCTAATGGTATGACAAATTTACATAATATAAAATATTTCACTATACCTTTTGATTAATAACATGCCATCTATATGCCATTTCTGGTGTTCCTATTTTAAATTTTTAAAACTTATGCTAAAACAAAATATTCATTTAACTTTAAATTTTATAAGGAACAGACACAGATCTATTGTATTGTTTTTATACTAGAGAAGCGATATTTACTTTTTACCACTTTTGTATACAATCATTCCCCTTGTATACCTTTAACTTTTTTTTGTTAGCATAAAAAAATATTTTTAATTGCTGATGTAAATAATGAACTTTTATGAAATGTAATTATTTGATTTATAATCATTAAAAATTCACTTTTTCAAATACATATGTTATTTTATGAATGAAACTTATATTCTGGCCTTATTTTGAATATAAACAAATGACTCTTACATATAGCACTTATGCACAAAGAATAAATATAATTTTGAAATGTTTTGTTCTGATATGTATATAGTAGGGGTTCCCAAAACTTGTTTTATCTACTGCCCATTTTCGGAAGTAATTATTTTTTGTACCAACATTATTCCACCTGCTGAAAAACCACTATAAGTCCTAGTTAAATGTGATTACAAATCGCTCCCTAGGCTTCACAACACCCCATATATATATTTTTTTTAGCTAAGAGACTACCACACCCCTTTAGGACTGCAGTACCCTCTAAGGAATGGGAAAGGCTAATATATTTAGTATGTAATATTTAATCTGTTACTTTTAGCCGCCCGTCATCAAGCACCCCTTATAGAAGAGGAACCTAATGCTGCAGATGATGCTGAAGATGGCATACCTGAGGCGGAAAAGGTTGAATTTGATGACAAGATGGGTGCCAAGGTAAGTCGGACTTCTTACATACATGAAGAATTTACAATTCTATTAGGCATTTTAAACTTCTTTCTGAATTAAGGCATTTTTTCCTTCAAATGTCTTAACTCTACCAAAAAAATCTGCCATTTAAACTTTAAGGCAAGTAACAATCGTGTTTGACAAAAAAAAGATATAACATTATTGTATTTGTTATAGTTCTAATAAAGACCAAACACGAATTTAATTTAGAACTTACTCTCATGGCATCGACATTAAATTTATTCACTATAAACACAAAACTTAATATCTAAAATACTTTTTAGAAAAGAGCTAAAATGGAAGCAAAGTTAGAAAAGAAGAAGGCAAGAGAAGCAGAAGAACAAATGCGTGAACTGAGAAAGAAGCGCGAAGAAGATTTAGAAGAAGAAAGAAGGAAGGCGGAGGAAAAAAGAGAGGTAAGATCAATTTCTGGCATAAAGTTTAAAAATCCACACCCGAGTTGCTCAATTCTAGTTCAAATACAGCAAATTATGCACATACATATATAAGCAATTTAAGTTACTTTTACAATTAGTTACTTCAGCTATATTGTGCTTAAAATTAAGTCAGAACAGATCATGTATTGCCAGGCATTAGTGGAAACAAACAGCTATGCAAAACAAATTGTAATGGATTATGTTGGTATAGATACCACGTATACATATATATGTATTTATTAAAAAATAGCGGTTATTTTAATACCAACATTAATATTCATATTTGCTGATGCCAAAACAAAATTATATTTATCATGCTTATAGGAAGAGGAACGTAAGTTGGAAGAAGCCGCCAAGAAAGCTGAAGAAGAACGTAAAAAGCGCGAACAAGAAGAGTATGAAGCTATGAAAGCAGCATTCTCTGTGGAAGGTGAGGGCTTCGAAGAGAGTGAAGCTGATGGAGAAAATCTTCTCAAGGATTTTGTTGATTATATCAAGGTGAGTAATATATACATTATGTAAAATCACTATATTTAATGAAGGAGAGATTAAACAGATTATTTAAAAAAATCTACTTTTCATTAAACATGGTTATTGCTGTATATCTGTTTTTGTTGTAAATCTATATTACGTTAATATCAATATATCCTATTTTCGTTATAATTTATTGATTAATGTTATATATTGTAACTTTAACAATTTCTTTCTTACTTTCATTAAATATATGTATTTTACGTTTAAGGCACAAAAAGTCGTGTTACTAGAGGATCTGGCAGGACATTTCAAGATCAAAACACAAGCGGCTATCGATAGAATAACTGATCTACAGGCGTCTGGCGAACTAACGGGTGTTATAGATGATAGAGGAAAATTTATTTATATATCACAGAGAGAACTTGAAGAGGTCGCCAAGTTTATAAGACAAAGAGGGCGAGTCTCAATCACAGACCTTGCAGAGAGCAGCAACGACCTTATTAATTTAAACCCTGTGACGGTAACATAGTTATTAAAAAAAAATATCTTGACACAAATATGTACAATCTGTTTATGGTTAAAACAAAGTTTATTTTATTATTGTTAAGTATAGATTAAATAAACAAGAGATTTATAAAAATAATAATATTTTATTAATCACTCATTCAATTCATAACCAAATATATCTCTGCCTTTTTCTAACAGCAGTAAAGATGACTCCTTTATCCTATCCAATATTTCAAACAATTTATTTTTTGTGAAAACTTCATACAGGGAACGGTTGTCATCGGCTATCAAATCGCAAAGTTTTACTGCTTCTTTATGTTGTTCAACGTCGTCGCCACTTTGTAGGATTTTGAGAATTAAAATACACACTTCGGGGATACAAAGACGTCTCAGTGTATCTAATTGTTTCGTTCTCTCATCTCTGTCTTCCTTTGTGAAGTTCTGAGAGGCTTCACTATCATTCTCATCTTGCAGCCAACCTCCGGGAAACAGTAATACATTGTATAAAAGATTTTTAGTGTGCCTGGATTGATGTAATATAGCATTCCTCCATTTGGCTTTTTGTTGTTCCACTTGAGCACATCTCTGTTCATGATGTACTTTATCTGAGAATGACGAATTTGGGGCTAAAGGTTCTACATCTTTTGGCTGGCCACTTATGAAATGTCTATACCAGGTGGCAAATGCTTCCAAAGCCTCCAGATATGATTTCAAACATAGATGCTCACGTAATTCCGAGGAGTTTGCTGGAGTTTTTTCCACATAGTCAGCAAACATCTGTCTTACGCTAGATACACATAGCAATGCAGCATCAGTGTTGCCAATAAAAATAAATGTTCTGATCATAGCATTGCTCAACCAAAGGGCCTCATCACATTGGTTTTCTATGAGGGATAACCACTCTAATGAGGAAATTACTTTATTAATCAATGTTTTGTCTTTTTCATTAGCAGATGTTTGAGTAAATATTGAATCTACATTTCCATATCCCGACTGTATATCTGTTATAGCTTTTTTAATTGCTGCTCTAGCTGATGCGGCAACATCAATGCCGGCTTTCATCCCCGCTTCAACAACATTACCTCTATATTCACTTTTGTATGTCTGATCCATGAGTTCAGCGTACAAATTTATTTGTCTATCACCAGGTATAGTAGATGTATAGTATGCAATAAGTTCTGGAAATTCACAAGACCCCTCAACTAGACCGCAAATGAGTTGAGAGACATATGTCTCCAAAATTTTATCTCCTATATCATGCTGTGGATCCTTACCCATCTGTCTGAGAATAAGGACAAGGTGAGCTAGAAATCTCACAAATTTATCTTCACCATTTTCAATCCATTCTAAGGAATCTTGCATGATAGTTCTAACTTGACCTAGCATCAAATAACGCTGGCAAGTTTGATAGTTGGACTCTTTCTTTCCATCCATCAAAGACTTCATAGCATTAAAAACCTGTTGTAAAGACATTTCTTCGATTTGGAGGTCATTTTGCAATAAATCTAGTATGTCCGCAGGTGTAGTATTTGCTTCGGCGGTTGCATGATGTTCATGTAGGAATTTGTCCACTCTTGCTTCAATTTGCACTCTCAAATGAGCCCACAACAGATCTTCCCAGTTCCCTTGGCATGCTGACACAACACTCTTTAGGTTACCACACAGTATACCAACAGTTGCCCTGTAGTGGATATTCTCAGAGACATTGTTAGCAATACTTAAAGCACACCATTTCCACAAATCTCTTGAAGCATTGCCACGTAATGTGATACATCCATTTTCTCCCTTTTCATAGTGAAGTAATCTCCATCCTTGTAATACAGCACCACGCCATGCTTGTCCGGCGCCAATACATAATGACACAGCCTCATCAAACTTACCACACCTTACTTCCGTAAATATTTTCTTGCACAGATCATTATCATCCTTTTTATCGTCAGAATGGATTACTTTGTTTTGACGTTTCGGTGCATCTGGATCGACACAGGTAACCATGGATTTATTTTTATCTTTATTGAACAGACTCGATCCTATCAATAACTCATGAAGGGTGTTTCCCCAGTGTATATTGTTACAAATGACTGGGGCAGCTGTCTGAGTGGTTTCTTGCTGATAGGCCGCTGTTGCTTCCAACCAGTCCACTAAAACCTGTAGTAGTCGTAGTTCCGGGTCACATTGGAACAAAGCGTTTACTAAAGCTTGTTGAGACAATGTAGGCTCTGCTATGACACTCTCTAGCGACTCGGGATGTTCAGTAACTGAATCCGCAAAAAGGCAATAAAGAAGTTTCCATGTGTTGGCTTCTTCGGCGAGCCAATAATTTTGTGCATTATATCTATGCCAAGGTTCAACAATCTCAAGTGAGTCGCAACAAACTTGTGCTAACCTCTTTAATGTATCCAAAACTTCACTAGGACGACCAGATTGTATTATTTCAAAAAATGCTTCATTTAACCCATCCCCTGCATTACCGGCATTAACAATCATTGACGATTCATCCAGGACATGCCGCAAACTAGTATCATTAAGATTTTTCAAAATTGAAGTTTCGTTGAGAATCGGTGACATATTTAAAGTGTTCATAGTGTCGTCTCTATTTAATAAATGTCTTACACGTTTTGATTTTAACGGGGTAAGCTGCGTAGAGTGCAGCTGACTTCGTTCAAAATTCATGTTTAGTAATTTATTAACTTAACCGTTACTAATTATTAGATGAAAAGCAAAACCGCGTCGTGCTTCGCGGTTTTTGTAATTTCTTAATTCTTATGACTTAACAGATCCAAAGTTGCCAGGCTAAAAAACTTAACTGTTAATATTTTCGGTATTATTATTTTCTATTTATATATTAATAGTCGGGTTTTGAAAATACGATTTGAATGTTACTAAAATTTTGCCCAGAGTCCTTTGAAAAAACATAACACAAAAAAGCTACACTTGGGTTTATAAATTTTTAAAATCATTGACAAAAAAAGAACAAGTTAACGTTTTATAAATAAGTGTGAAATATTTATAAATAAATGTGAAAAATATATTGTTTTTAAGTAGATAGAATGTGAGTTGATTGAAAAAAATGTATATAATAATATTCCAAAGAATATAAAATATTATTCAACAATTAATGAACATTTGAAAAGTTATTAGGCAACTCGTTCAAGACAACCTGTCGAATATTGTAATAACCGCACAGCACAGGCCACAGAGTACCTATACTATTTTAATTAATTCAAAACCCAATAAGTGTGGAGGCAAGTACTTAAAACTTAATTATTATAAACTTAAGGAAGCAATTGCAACTTTAAAGCTTTATCAATTATGGAGTTATAATCCGTTTAATTTTTATGAAATAAATACAATTATTGTTATGCATATCTTTATAAAAGTATAAAATATTGATAATAGATCAGTAAAATTAGGATATTAGAAAAATATTACTTATTTCATATCAAATTTATATCAATTATTAAATTATAATTCGTATGGATAGCTATTAGATAGTTAACAATACCTAAGTTGTAACAATATATATTTTTATGAAATAATCATTGCTTTAATATGTATGGGAATAAAAATCAACCTTAATACTTATTAATACAGAATCTAAGGGGAAGCTCCAGCTTTATTCTTTTTAATATATAATCTAAAATATACATAGTCTTTTATAAGTAATTCTTTATGCAGATATTTGATGTTTAATATATATACTTGATGCTGTAAATATAAATCAAGATATAACTTTATTCTCCATAAAACCCTTATTGGAAGATTAAGATTTATCTTTCAACTTTACAAGTTAATAGAAATTTTGGTCAGAATACTTTTAAAAAACATCTTTAGGAAGTAGAAATATTTTAAAGGATGATTTGATCATATACTTATAACTTATGAAATGTTTAATATATGTATTGCAGTAAAACATACACATTTTTTCAGCAGTAACATGGTAAAAGTTTTCAAATTCTTTTAATTGTTGTATCAAATCTTACCACTAAGGTATAATTATTCATTTAGTCTCCAAAACAACCGAAAATTTAAGAAAAAACATTTTTGTACTTTCTTTTTGTATATTTTTGAATTTCATCTCAGGTTTATGTTTAAAAAGTATTTAATATTCAATTATGATCGCTTCTATCTATTTATTTTCTTTGAATTCCAAATTTTGTTATAGGATTAATAGTTTTTATCTTTTTTTTTTCTTTAATGGAATTTCTCTGTGAGAAACGCAAAAACAATACCTGTACTGAATTTAATTTGAGTAAAATGTTCCAAAAATATTACATTGAGGAATAACATATGGTATTGCAGTAATATTTCTTATACTGTAGACAGTTATAGATTGAAACGTCGCTAAGTGTCTTTTATGAATAAAGTTGAAAAGTATTTTAGAAAATTCTATTTAAAATTGCCACAAAATAGTGAATATTATAGATTTCACATATGAAAGATAACAATCCTAAAAACATTGACACTCTTATGTGTAAGTCTCTCCCTAACCGCAATAAAATAGCTTGAGAAATATGAAATATGATGTATGGTCTCTCAAGACACAATTATGAAGTAATATAAGTTAGTGAAATGTATAAAAAAACATAGTATTCTTTTTATTCCTATATCTTAATGACAGAAGTGACATTTTCAACAGTAAAATTATTGTCATTTTCAGTTATCTGTCACATATGCAAGACTATTCAAAATGGTAAATTTAGTATTGTACAGTCCTATATTCCATTCAAATTATATTCCTTCTAGGCCAGTTGTGTTCTGCAAGATGGAGGCAAAGCAGAAAACAGGAGTTGATAGAAGTTTTCAAGAATTTCAACTTCTAATTCTCAGTAACAAGAAGGTGAGGAAATAAATTATCAGTACTAATTAATATTCTTAATACATTATTACATTTATTTTATGTTGTTGATATACTTTTATATTTACAATGTCTGAGAACTTTTACTCCCTATAACATAAAAGCAAAATCATTCGTGCTTTAACAGCAAACATTTGTTGAAAAGTAACAATTTATTATTGCCAATGTAAGAAATTATTGTTAATATAACATATGAATAAGTTTGGAAACAAGAAAATCAAATTGTACTAACCAAAGCCAGTATCAGAAAAGTTATTAATGACTAATGTATACTTTTGTATAAATTTTTTATTTCTTGGTGTTTCATATGCAAAGGAAAGCTAGGTATATAGCAAAATTTAATTAGATATATAAAAATCAATATGGCTTATTCTTCATGTAGTTTATTAATTTATATTTTTTAATAAAGACATATATTATCATCATGAAACAATAAAGATATATATTTAAAAGTAAATTGAAAGTCTTGAATAAATGTTTAAGAAACAATTGGAACTCATTAAAAAAATGCATTAAAAAGACACTATTTATGAATGTATTCCATTTTCCTTTAATTTGATTCTTCATATTTGAGCCTGGATTGTACTAGTAATAATAATTTGTATATAAAATATATGAAAATTATGGTAATCACAGTAAAAACTCATGTGAACAGGTCAATTAAGTTTATTTTATTATTAAAATCGGTTGTGTGGTTTGTACTATTTTATTTTGTATTATATTTCTTGTCATTTAATATAGACCAACCACTTAGTGCCATTCGCCACTTGCCAGTGTAGGCACAATTTTTTTAGATCCAAGAGTAAAAATTTATAGTTTTTTTTTTATATTTTTGAATAATTCTTCTAAAATAAATGTGTAAGACTTCAATATAAACGTTTCGAAATTTAAAAGTTTTCTGTAACCAAGAATATATTTTTTTGGCTAGCAACACTATTTTCAAGTAATTTTTAGATTTTTAATTAAAATTTATGTTTAATTTTAAAATATAATTTTAATCAAAACAATTTTAATTTTAACAAAAAAATATATTTAATCACATCTGTTTAAAATTTTTATCGACATTCGTAAATGCTCTACGATTCTTTTAAACATTTTATTTAAAAACTTAAGCATTCTTAATATTTTCTATGTTTAAACTTTTAATGTACACTGATTTATACCACAAATGAGTTAAAATATATTTTATCTTTAAACCTATTTCCGATTTCGTCATAATTTCACCTACGATAGTTCTATTGTTAGTATATGGCGTGGCGGTAATATATGAAGTGTCAACTGAATAACTTTTATATTTGTTATAATTCCATCATATTTCAATACTTGTTCATTTGTATTTATAATTATTATATAGTTTTTTAAATATGTCATAATATTTTTCTTATTAGTGAGCACAATAAAAGTACGTTTATTTTATTGCGTATTTGACTTTACCGCGCAGGTACCATTTCAGGGACGATATTTCTATCTCTTTTTAACGTTCAGAACTCGCTCAGTGCTTTTAGCGTTTGGTGTGGTCTACGCTACGTTTCGTCATAAGAAATGAATTCCTATACATTTGAATAGTGTTTAAGGCCTTACTCCGCCATTACTATTAAAATTTCCTTGTTGTCATTGTTTTACGTAAACATTTTAAAGTATCTTAACAGTGGAGTGATGAAAATAAGTAATATTCATTCTTGGTTTAAGTGTGTTTGAAAACTATATCATTTACTGTTCTATATCGTAGTGAAACAAGCCTTTTCGGCCTCTAGGAACTGGATTCATTATCACGTGGGTAAAATAAATTCGAATTATGTGGATATTTATTAGTAGTTTTAAGTGTTTGTAGTTTAAGTTCAGTTGACGATGACAGTGTTTCTTCCGAATATACAAAGACCGGCTAGTAATCAGTGTACATCGTTGTTTTTCAGAAGCGCGCCACACGCATAAATTTTTACCAATACATCTATTGTCAACCGGCTGAAGATCGTCCTGGAGAATGACCTCTAATAGAACAGTGCAGTGCAATATTGTGTTAGTGTTGTGAAAGAGTGTATAAGTGGGTCATTATATAATTTCGGGATGAGTGAAGTAGGAAGCCCGCCCTGACGCGTCTTGCGCCGGCGTCCGCGGCGGGCGACGCTCGTGTCATGGCCCCGGCGCTAACTGTGACACCCCAATATAACCACTACGACGCCGTCGAAGAAACTGAGAAGCTATCCCACCGAAGACGGGCCCTCGCGTCCGTCGATAACGTTTCTATACCCATGGAGGAAGACGATATGGGGCTTCAAAACCAACCCAGTCTGGCTAAGGACTCTCAGGAAATGGAACAGATCCTAGTAGATTTAGGTAACAATGACCTTGTTCAGGCTGATTTACTACAAGCCATCAAAACCTTGGAAAGTGGTGGCGACTCCCTGTCTACAGGCGACCCAGATGGTATGTTTCCCTTAAGTGGTTTCGATCTAGCTGACACAGTCGATTCAGAGAGCGATGCTACAGAGGATAAGATAAGATTAATACAAGCGCGGCTAGAACGCCGGTGTGCGTTCCTACTAAGGCGGTTAAGAATATTGCAAGCTAGAGCAATCGGCAAAAGAATATCGGAGGAAGCGTCACAGACTTTCGAAAAATGTGCTAAGGGCGCACGGAGAGATGGCGGTGGTAGGCCAATGGGGCTTAAGGCCCTACTAAAAAGGATAGAGACAACGGCCGCTTTACAAGCGAGTGCTGCATCACGTTCTGTGGTCGGTCCTAAGTATTACCGTGCAGGGACTTCGAAAGGTGATGCCTCAAGATCCGCCTCTATTGGAATACCCTCAGGGACTCTAACGGGTTTGGAAGATTCGGCTGGAGCACTAAGATCACACTTATCTGTAGTGAAACATCAATTGGATTCTGATGCAACAGCTTCTTCTTCCGGAGCCGAGAGCAACGATGAGGCAGTCACCTACAATAATCCTCACCAACAACCGATGCCTATGTAAGTTGTTTTATTTTATGATACATATTTTCACCCTGTTTTGTTGTCTACATGAAAATGTTTTGAATTTTAAAGGATAATTATATTTTTTATATGTATCAACTGAGAGACTTACATTTTTACTATATAGACTAGTAAAAATAACTAATGTATAGAAATGTGTATATTTTAGGTAACAAAAGAAAATTTATTTGAATATTAAAATTAGGTTGATGTATATTCTCATAAGCATTATATGATAGTTTATTGCAGTTCAGTCTTTCTTTTTTTTTTTCAATATTCAAATTTAGAACTTAAATTTACTTTTTTTTTGTAACTTCAACAAAAGTAGTTATTTATAAGAATTTTGTTTTTGTAATTTTGTTCTTACATGAAAAATATAGTTATTTGAAATATAATTTGGGATAAAATTTCTGTTGGTTAAAAATAAAGTAACTTTTTTTGACGCAAAACAATTTTCCCACTTGTATAATAAATATTTTCAATTAAATTTAACATAAAAAAAACTGGTTGTAATTGTTTAATCTTGTAATTCTTTTTTGTAAAAAAGAAAAACAAGTCACATATGTATATAAAAAAAAAACAATAGAAATATGCTTTGGTTACAAATTCTAAACTTAAAATGAGACTAAATTTCAAATTATCAATGGCTTTATTATATTATTCAATACATATAAATTGTATTTATTTTGTTCTGCTGTATTTATGTTTTAAATTATTTATTTCTTGCTTATACTATTTCTGTTATTGAATTGACTATGTCATACATATATAAAATCTTTTTTTTTTATTATATATTACAAGAACTAGAGAGGTTTCTAAAAAATATAACTCAGTAGCTGTGTAATGAATCATCTTACAGATAGACTAATAGAAAAATTTGGTAGGTTTAGTTAATATAGATTTTTTCCCCAAAACATTAGATCGGAGAATGTTTCTAAGTTGTTGGATGGCTTAATAATTTATGAATTTAATATTCATTAACTGTTTCCAGCGAGAAGCGTGCACTATACTCGTGGCAGAAGGCGCGGGCGTCGATCGCAGCTCGTTGGTGTTGGCTGCAGGTGCAAGTGCAGGAGTTGGAATACAAGATACGCCAGCATACAGAACTACATTCACAGGTTATATATGTAACATATACACACAGAAAACTTGCACATATTATATATATATATATATATATATA
>DVQP01001525.1:0-15180 GCA_018231745.1 Danaus eresimus
TTTCTTAATTTAACCGAGTATTACTCTGGATACAAAACTCTTTTACTGTGTTTTTGAATGTGTCATTGTGGAAAATATTTTCAAGACGATATCCACAGTATATATGATGATAATTTTAATTAAAACACGGCTTATTCGTAAAACTTAACTAAAACTATACATATTTTTGTATTACTTACTGATCCCCACAATAACTGGAATTGGTTTTTGGAAAACTCAATCTTTTTGCTATTAGTCGTTACCTAGACAGAATACACGTTAAGTATGTAATCGATGACTATAATTAATACATACTTAAAACTTCATTGATTACATAACTACATAGAAATATCCTAAAAAAGGATAATAACTAAAGATTCAAATGCCAGTCAAAAAAGTAGTTTATGTTCAATACATTATTCTTGAGCAAAAGTTATACAAAATTGCCATATACCTTTTTAATCTCGTAAGTAATGCTAAACTTTCCTCTGTATGGGTTATGGTGATACATGGGCGTATGCGCAGCGCAGTAGCGACCTTGCTCCGAAGACCAGTTGGTGTCAGATTGCACCCACATTCTGCCGCTCGCCTCCACCGCGCGTGCGGTTCAATTGCCAAGGAATGCCCCCAACATTTGATAGCCCGACTACTTGATACACTCTCCACATAGCTGGAGAGCATCGAGCTCAGCCAACGTATCTAACTGTCGAGGAATCTGTGAGGTTTCACGCATTGTAAGCACAATACATTTACAAAACATCTGTCTTGTTCAAGTTTGTGATACCATTTATACCCGAGTGACTGCCGTGGCAAGTCAGTTGATATCTGCTGGGTAAATTACAACAAAATGATAAAATAATATCTATTGTTTGATTCTGCATGTTGTTTGAAAAAGAAAAAAACTAGGAATACAAACCAGACTCGACTTTTTTAGCTTTATTGTAATAAAAAGGGGTAATTTTATCATAAAACCATTGTGAAGACACCATTGTTTCGAGTGAGATTTTTTAATGGTTTCAACACATTATACTTATCAATATCAATAAAATGTGACTTTTTAAATTATATTATGATGTAAGTTAATGAAATAATACACAATATTTCTAAACATTTTCGTATATTAAGACACATTCATATATATGTTACAATAAATGTAGATTTGGATCGCATCGAATGGTTTGATAGTACATTGACCTATTAAGAAGAATCCGATGAATAAATATAGAGAAAGTGAGCTCGGTGAATTCTTCACACGGATTTTAAAAACAAACATAAAATTAAAAGTTTAGTACCTCTAAGTATCTACCAATTTACGTGTTTTTGATCGAAACACTTTATTTATGTGTTTATAAAACATGAGATATTTTAATATAAACATTTCATAACATAACATGATATTTTAAGCCATATTTAGTGTTATATATGTATATAAATGTGTTATTATATTAATAGTGATGCCAGATATAAAAGCAACACACACTACGACAATACTAGAACTTCCAACATTCCATTCTTATTGGCAACTGACGGCCAGTGCCTTATTGATATTCCACATAACTTGCGCAAATTGCAAATACATTTAACCACTTAATCTACTCAAACCATGTTCAATATGTTTTATATTTGCAATGCAGAGATAAATTCTCGAACGATTAGATCAACTTATGCCAATGTATTACCAAAAAATGATTTAAAAGAAAAGCTGTCGACTGGCACCTGAATAAACAAATTAAACAGCTTCCACCATTGTTTACATGAATTCATTCTCAAATATGTACAACTATTTCAACAAGCAAATTGATAATTAAGAAACATCTATTGTCAAATGAGATAATTATGTCAATCAAAGTACGCTATAAATCTTATAGATCATCATAACATAGTATAAATAGTAGTTTGTGATAATAGCCGTAATATGATCTTGCTATACTATTTTTAGACCGCGATCGTTGCACTTGTTGGACCGCAAGTGATAAATAATGCGAAATGAGCTTTCGCGGTGTGTTTCCCCAGAGTAAAACATCGATTTTATGACCAGATCTTAAATTAGTTCAAGAGGTTCACTATGGCCACTGACACTGTCTTAATTAGTTTACTTTCTAACATGAAACACTATTCGTACATGTACTTATGTATTGATATTAAATTGCCTGTATAGATTATGAAATATGTTACAAATATATAAAGCGAATATAAATTACTTATAAGAATTGAGGGTCAACCATTAAAATCGTTCAGAAACAGGTAGGTAGGTACTGACCAGTCTAAGTCTGAGATAACAGAAATTTTAAAGGGTTCCAGAACGGATCTCTGACGATCGATCATTAGAATTTATTTGTTTTTGACGGTAACAAGACACGAAGCGGCTAGTGGGGGACAAGTTTTGGTTATCTAAGTTGAATCGGACCATTCGTCATCCTGTCATTGGGACAGCGCACGACGAAACAATCAAAGTGACCGCGCGATAACAGCGATGGGTTCATGTCGCTATTGATTCACCATACTTATCTAAACCTACCTACCACCTTATACTCACCACCTTACCAACGACGTAAACATTTACCCAACTTACCTCTTCGTGTCCACTTCCCGAGCAGACGAACAGAACAAATGCAACATGAACAAAATTTGTGTAACCAAAAAGTATTTTAGATAACACAGTAATAAGTCGATACATACAGAAATATAAACAACAAGACTTGGTACAGTTTAAAATGTTATATGAATTAGGAGTGTAAGCCAATTTAACTAACCTCAGCAAGGCTACGTATCAGCCTTGTGATATTGTATGGTTTAAAATTAAATCGTGAAGAGCAAAGTGGAGCAGGTTTTCACATTGGATTATCGTTTGCGCGTTTGGCATACCGCAGTCCGCAGGTCATGACTGTAAAATACTGCACATTACTAGCTAACACAGCTCCCGTATTACGTTCACGCTTTTTGTTATAATCTGATTGATAAATTGTTATATCTTGAATCAATATACGAATATTTAATGTAAATTCCGGTTTTCAGCTTTCGCAATACGTCAAATTAATGATGCTAAGCCTGATTTACGAATATTTTACCCCATAATATAGTAAATCTGAAATTCTCAGAATTATATAAGTATTTTAAATGAGAATTAATGTCGTATTTCAAAAATCACAAAAGAGATATATTGAAACTTAAATCTATATAGACGAAAGTTATTTTTGTGAATACTAAATAAACAATTAAATTTAATATGAGTCTTGTTACCTCGAACCAAATTTAAGATGTAACTTCCGTTAATTTCGTTGCGAAAAGACAGCTAATATGGCATATGTATAATTCTTAGTTCGGACGACAAGAGCAGGATTCGGTATGCCTTGCAAGCTCATTCATGTATCTCATTAAACAGCAAATACCAATACTAAAACATCGTTATCTAAATCCCACTCAAATCACGGGACAATAAAATTTCGATGGAAGAAAAACGAAGGAGCACGATTACCATAAATTTGGGCCGAAACGGATGGGACAAATTTTTATAATGGGCCTCCCCCATTTGGAGTCCGAGCCGTGTTAATGACAGCCTAAAAGTTTGTTTTAACATCATTATAGCAGCGTGTTGGACATTCCATCTCAGGTACCTGCATCTAAGCGAAAGATACATGTTGGGACGTATCAATGTTCTGATACAACACTCCAAGCTGATGATTTGATTAATTTAAATCTATAAAAAAGGTATTCTCGTTCGCATAGAAGACACCATCGCAATAGACAGAATCAGTCTAAATTCGCTTATTAACCGTCTTTTTGTAACAACATGTAAAATTGAAAGAAAAAAAAATAAAAAAAAAGGAACGTAATTTCGGTTATTAAAACGTAAGCCAACATTGTTGCCTCTGTTATCAAGTTAGCTGGAATCGACCTGATTTCAGGCTGTACATTGAAGAGACAGCTACAAGCATTTACAATTACGTTATCTCCTACAGCTCGCCTTATTACATCACGCAACAAGTATTCGTGATCGTACCATCTGCGTTTTGTGGAATTAATCACAACTAAAAATCAAAGTAATTTTTTTTTGTAAAGATTTTTTTGTCTTCGGATTACATTCATTCAAAATATAACTTTATGATTTGGCGATTTCATATATTGATTCATTGTTTATTTGAGTGACATTTGTAATAAAAGTATATTTAATAACATAATGATTCATAAAAGTGGCATAACACCTTTAAGGAAGTGATGTAAATTAATTGGTTTTCTCTAAATTTTAATAGTACTAACTTATTCATTATATATGTTGTTGTATGATTTTCTTCGTCATAATATATGAATATATTGTAAATAGAAAAGCTTGGTTTAAAAAAAATTAAACGAGGTCAAACTACCCTTTAAATTTTAAATGATTAGGCTTAATTCAAACGTAAAAATTCTGTCTTCAACAATTACAAATATATGAACTAATCATTGAATCTTAAGTGTTTGGGTTGTATTCAGAAATCATTTAATAAAACGGGAACCAATAAAAAGATAAACCTCCATTACCAATTAAAATGAAATAAAATGTTAAAGTAAAATGAAATACAAGTCCGAGTCCTGCTGAAACTCATTATGGTCCACAATAAAAGGACTAGAAAAAAGCAAAACCACAGGGCCACCGCGAAACCAAATCAAAGGTGACTCTTAATTGATTTTAGGCGAACGAGCTCTCGGGATATTGTAAAGAAATTGACATTTCAATGGTAAAAAAAGTAAAGAGTCGCGATGGCGAGAGTGGCAATGATTTAGCGCGTCTTCGCGGGCGCTGTACGGCTGTTCCCATGGGAAAAGGTCCGCAAATATTGACACTGCAGCAACATGTTTATATGCACTTAATGCATCGCTCACCTTTTTTACATTTTATTTGTTTTATGCGAGCGAACCAGACGGAGCGTCGGCCTCTTATTTGACTTGTTTTTTTGCCGTAATTTTATTTAGCAGGTAATATCTCACGACCGTTATAAAATGATAAACTTGAAATTGCGATTTGTTTCTTAGATTTATTACCCGAATACGATAAGGATTTTTTAAAGATATCTTTATTTGAATATTAATGAGCTGTTTATAGTGTTTTAAAACATGTTTTTTATAAAATTTCATATAAAATATAGACCATATTAGAGAATAAATCAAATTAGAATGTAAATGACGCTAATTATAATCTTTAAACAAATTCCAACCAAGCATCACTTAATTCATTTTCACCTCACCTCAATTTCTGCTCTTGTCACCAAACTGTTAGACCGCTAGATCTGGTTTCAATATGCTTTATTGTGTTAGCATCTTGAATTCAAAGTATTTTAAAGAACATTTTTTTTTACAGTGAAATACAAGATATACCTATAGGTACTGAGAAAAATAAGGCAGTAGGTACTAAAAGAAATTTGTATTGTTTTTGTAAGCATTTACGTAGCTCATTAAGTTTTGAAGTTACCATATATATTAGTTTACACACTCACATATATATATATATATATAATTTTCTCAAGAGATTTACTTCACATTTACACAATTTTTTTTAAATTTCTAATCACAATATTGGAGTTGTAAAATTAATTTTATCTGTTCAGACAAATGTAATATAGTTAATTAAAATTAAATAAAAACTATTATATTCTTCAATTTGATATTAGGGCTACCACCGTGAGGGCACTTTGCGGTTACAGTAATGGGTCTAAATTATGAGTTGTCCTTGCCACCATATGGGATTGTGTATTGCGTCACGCCACCGCCCCCCTTAATTATTTACATCGATGTGGATGAACAAATTATAGCTTTCCGATGTCGGCTTTGGTCAGACTTTTTGTACCTTTTCGGCCAATTACTTTGTATGTGTTACGGGTTAAGCTTAATGTGAGTCTTTTAGAAGTGATTTTTTTTATTTAATGCTAGTGTTCTGTTGGCGGATTTAGACAAAAGAAGGTTTTAGCTGATTCTTTGAACCGTCCCGATGACATGTTCACCTGAAGGCCAATTGTCATGTGGATTTCTTTAACTGTTCTTCTTTGTTAATTTCTTCTAATGTATTTAGCTCTCCATTACAGCGAAACACGAACAAAACCTTATGTAGTTAAAAGTATTTCGTCATCTAATATAATAGACGGCATCTTAAACTTTTTACTTCAATATTTACATACAAACACAATGCCGTGCTTAAGACATCAAATTCGATTATTATTCTCGAATCGAATTTATACTATAGGTTATTTATCATTATGATCACCATCATAAAAGAAAAAAAGATATGAAATAACTTATTCATTTGTGTCACAGGAATATAGACTTTATAGGAAAGGTTTGAAAATTACCAATCGTTTGTGGCAGATAAATATGATGCTTGGAGCGATTTCGATTTGGGAAACATGAATGCGTGCAAAGGATTTGGACTGTTTACGACTTCGTGGGTGGTTGTGGGCGTGGCATCTACCATCCTGCTCCAACTCCTGGAACATCCGTATGTCTGTTTCTGCCTTGGCCGCTCCCACAGGACCTTCTTGTTAAGGTATTTTTTGTTCCTCTCATCTCGCTTTAAGAAATGGTCAGGCAGGCAAATATTTACTCACGATTTTAAAAATCTTATTATCATACAACCTTCTTGGTCGGATGATGATTCGTTTAGGATGTACACGGTTTAAGACGAACCTGTTCTTAGATAACAAGGAAGTAGCACTGTTAATATTAAATAGGTTGCAAAACATTTGATAAACTACTGACAAATTCAGCCCTGACAAGAACCTGTCTCAGTTCATATCTAGAGGTTATTTTACCTTAAACACAGAAAGTTTATTAACGTGTTTCGAACCCGCAAAATATTCGTTTTGATATGGCAGATAAATAACGATAAATATAACATATAAAAAAAACTGTGAAGCGGTACTAAATAATATTTAAAATAGTTAATAAGCGAACCTGTTTTTTAACAGGTAACACTTCCTTTTTTTCATTAACATGTATAACAGCAAACGGCAGCTATTTGTGCAGGAAATATTACCTAACTCTCTATAATCTTGATTTATCACAGTAAATAGGGCTAAGAAAAAATAACCCATTCATAATAACAAAGATTACATACATAACGCTCATATAATATGAGAGCTTGTTCACTTTCATCCGACTAAGCAATTTATCAGGCATTGAGAAATTGAAATTTTTAATAAATTTTCATAAAAAGGTCCTAAAAAGTCGGAAAAATCAAAATAAAATAAAAAAATGTAAAGAAAACATGTCGTTTTTAACGTAAAATCATTTTTGCTACAGTATGTAGGTATGTAAGCTTCGACAATGAAGCTTTAATAAAGAAGATATATACGTTTTTTCTTATGGAAATCTAGTGTCAAAAATAAGGATATTGGACATCACAAGGATATTGTTGCCCAAATACAAGGCGTATTTCAGAATATCTAAATTTAAAACTAACATATTTCGGATTTACTACACGTTTTTTTTTATTAATTTAAACTACATAGTCCCGACGTTTCGGGTACTTTACAGCAATCGTGATCACGGGCAGACGAGATGTGATAATGTGTGTATTTCATATTTAAAATTTTCAATCATTTATATTAAAACAAAATGGAAGCTAGCTTGGTAATGGTCACCGAAAAAGCCAATTAATATTATTTTCTGAAGTAACATGATTTCTAACATATTTATTAAATTCTTAATTTGTTAAATCTTGCATTGACTAGGTAAATCTTCCTAAAATTCTGTGAGACCTGGCCCCTATTGACTTAAGCTACACATTATAAACTATAGCACAGATATAGGGATAGTTTGTGGTTACAAGTAATGTATCATAGTCAATCTAACTTCCTTATATATATAAGATAGAAACAATAGGTACATAAGTAACTAATCACTGAATGAGACATGAACAAGTAATATATAGTTTTTAATAGAAAAATTGTATTCCTTTATCTTAAGTAAAACTCAACTGATTCTATTTAATAGAAGACATTATAAGTATTGTCTTAAAACGTAAAGGTTAAACAAGTGTAGGGTAGTCGGCACAGCAAAGCGACGGACCGCACGCAGTCCTCTCGATAAAGAAATTATCTTCCGAACTAACGAGCCCCGGTCTAATTGGTACCCTGCCGAAACTCTGATTCATTTATACGTTCCACTCAGAAATGCGTTGAAAATTAATGATGATCTCATACAGTATCAATAAAATCGTGTGAAACATCTAAGATTTGAATTTGGTTATTTTTGATCCTTGTTACTTTGTTAATCTGGTCCATTGACATTTAATGCGAGTTGAACTTTTTTGAATTACTCATTTTACGATACTAATTGTATCGTATAACCTGACCGATGATTGGTTTGTAACTATTGGTCCTCGAAAATATAAATAATAATAATTGAAAATAAATATCTAAAATCTAATGGTTTCTTATTAAGCTAATAAAAAATAATTAAAACAAGATTATTTTTAAAGACGATATCAAATGTTTTGATTTTAATCTGTTATCTTAATAATTATCTGTGTGAGATTAACTTCCATCTGCTGCCTCATCGAGACCAAACACGCGAGCAACACATTTTTAAGAAACTTAGATAAGGAATGCGTATCGTCAAAGCCAAAAGGTGCCTATCCTTACAAATTATATCTCGCAAGGAATCTGCCCAGGGGTTTAAAATAATAAAAAAAAACCAATGAGTCACTTAAAAAGAAAGAATGAATCACAATACATAACGGCTACCTTCTAACGTTTGAGTAAGTCGATAACATAACTGAAAGTTCAGCAATTGTCCGTCAGAAAGGACACCGTATTATATAAATAAACGACCGAAAGTATCTCATGAGGATTAAGATTACGTATTATATGAAATACGTAAAACAATTCTTTTTAAATAAGTAAACAATGGCTAATGGTTCTTAGTACGGGAGCTCTCAAGCGTGCCGCTGGCGCTTAAAGGACAATGGCGATTATTATCTAACTCCGAGACAAAACACAAACAAGACTCGTCATATCTTTAAAATGAAAAAAAAATCACTCAGAGAAAGTTGGCAGACGCACAAAGATGCGAGTTTTCAAGATAATATGGACACGGATTTCGGGAAATGTGCATCTTACGGTATATTTTACTCGTAATACGAATACACTATACCTTACGCTCCAGATAAATAAGTTTTACTGTTACTTTTAACTGCTTATTTATGTCGATTTTATTATTCGATTACAGATCTGGATTCTCTCTTATTGACAATTATACCCTTACACATTTAATTGTTTTTAAATAATGTTTAATATTTGTTCTTCAGAAAATTTCATTTAGGTATGTCATATATATATATTTACATTTCACAGCGTAAATACTTTTTATTAACATAGCAAAGTGGGATCTATAATTAAACATAAATCGAAAGCCAAATTCAAAACGCATGCCGATGCAATGACGCAGTCCAGTAAAGCAGGTACATGTGACACTAGATGCGCCCGCGCAGCCGTCAGTGCTGAGTTAAGTCACTCGTGGCGCTAACATTTCCACTCGTATATTTCAGCCTTTGTCCAAAACAAGCGCCACCATAAAAAATGTACCGACGGAAGTAAGCACACAAAGCAAATGCCAACGAGCAAAAACTTGACAAAAAAACTGCATAATGCGGTCGAGCCAGTGTGGGCCGACCGCTCTTGTAAAATTTATAACATCTCTATTTTGTTTACCTGCTTCACTTCTCTTTATATTTTACGGTAATTGGAGGCATTTGACGATGACTTATTAATTTATTGACCATAGCCTCGCTTTGGTTTTTATTGAAGTGCTAAAACGTTCGTCATCACGATGCTTTGTTTTTAAACGCTTGCACAAATTTTATTGTTGGCATGGAAAAAAATGGCACCACTATTTAGAGCGACAGTTGTCATATTGTAGTTTTTCAGATTATGCAACATAGATTATTCTTAACTTAAATTCAATATATTCCTATTATTATGTATGTATAAATAAAATATTCATATATACATATGTCTCAGCACATTTAACTAAATTAAATTATTCTGTAAATACTATCAGACAAGTTGTTACGTTAGAAAATCACGGAAAACCACAGTTAATGGAATCTTTTATAAGAAAAACCTTGATGAATGCCTAGTGTTGTGACGTCGTTACAATTAATCAGGTGCCTATACCTACGTTACTACAGCAGTGACAACTCATTAATGGCATAAAGGAACGCAATGGGAAATATTATAATTGTGATTGCAATTGTACAATAAATAGAATATAGTTTTCTGCAAACATCTAACACAACTGTTTTGCATATCGAGGTTAGAAAACACGTTCATTTGATATAACATTTTATGTGTTGTATATTTTAACACGTTAATAATATATTAAAATAACAATACATAGAATGTCGAGATCTACAACTCGGTCTATTAGTTCGCAATCAAATTGTAACAAAAATATCCTTGATATTGTCTTGAAATCTATGTGTGACGTTGTGAGGTCACAAATTAAAATAACTTCTGGTTAATTAAATACATTAATGTGTTAATATAATAATATTTTATATACAAATATACATTTAAATGCATGCCGAAGTTAGACGTTCACATGCAATAACGAAAATGTGTTAAAAAGGTGAATAAGTGTCAAGTGTTAAAGCAAATTAAACAGTAACCAGCTGCTGTTTCCACATCATCTCGATAGTCGCCTGCTTGTCTCGTACGAAACAAGTCGCCGAACAAACTTGAAATTTCATAAAGTCTATTACATTTTATACTTTTCATCACAGTGCTGTCTGATAATACACTTGACGGTATATGTGACCATACACGGCCAGCAATGGTTCGCTATCATATGAAAGGTTATGTTTTAGCGGTACATTATCATCCGAGTTTGGAGCACCTGTAGACGAATGTGCCATTTACATTGTAATGCTGGTACAATGCTATGCCTACAACCAGTTCGATTAGGAGGGGAATGCTGTTCATATATTTACCGAACATCGTATATGATAAACATTTGTTAGTGCGTGATTCTTTAAAAATTAAAACGTACATAATTATATTTCTCACGACCAACATAACATTGCGTAGAGTTGCTAAATAGGATTAAATAAAACGAAATTCATGTATTGATAAACATCAAACGCACTCGAGATGCTAATTACATAAATATTAAACATCCAGGCAATAAAATACTTAACACCATTAAATTAATTTGTATAGCAGAACAGTTCCCACGGCGGTTGGGGATTGATGGAATTTTAGGTAAGCTTCTTAAGGAGAGAGGTGCTTGTCTAAACGTTTACACGTCTGACAATAACAAAACATGTGTACATACAAATACGTGATTGATTCTGGGGGGGTGTGGGGGAGGGGGGGAGGCGGCAGTGACCGCTCCAGCCAGGTGCGTGCGGCCATCGACACCATAACATTAATAACCCGTCGAGCATCCTAACCAATGCAGTCCCATGTGCACTTCACACTTAAAATGAAAACGCACGTTTTACCCATAGACACCGACTGTACAGTTTTTATAAATAACGGAATATTATAATTTGTTTATACCATTTTTCATATCACTCACTCCATGTATGAGTGTATATCGAAATGGCCGTTTCAATAAGAAATATAATATAAGCCAAATCAAATATTTTGTGATCACAAAATTTTCAGTAACTTATTTAATGAAAAACACTAACTGAAATGTATTCTTGGTTATAAAATTTACTTATATCAAAGAATATAATTTATCAAAGTCATATTCGTCCTGGAGTATGAAAAGGCTTTTAAGTCTTAACGAATTGTTCTGTAAGTTACTGCGTTCTCGGAGTTATGTCTCTGTATTATACAGAATGTAATTGATTTTTTATATACAGTTTTTTTTAGTCAATTCCGCTCAAAGCATCCGCTGTGCAATCTGATATAATGTCAAGATTGCAGAATCTTAACTTCTATATTTATAATTAATAAAGTCACAATGTTATCATATAAAAATGAAATATCATTCTTAATTAATGGCAAAACATAAAAATATCAATTCGGTTCCCACAAATTGAATTATCACAAATGGATCCTTTCAACGCGCTATTCTTCATTCAGGGTGGATCTTAAATTCGTATTTAATAGCGGCTGCGGACTGATTAGATCCAAGTCGGTCGCGGAACAGAGGAGGGGGCTGGAGGGGTCTGAGGGGGTCAGGAAGGGGCAGGGTAGGAGGAACGGCTCGAGACGGTGAGTCTGCTTGATAAAAGAGGATTTTATCCGCTCGATTTAGCATGAAATTGGAACACAAAGTGAATAAAGCCACAAGATTGTAAACATTACGAGGTCGCTCTTTTTTATTGCGCGCTTTTTACTTATTTACTGTTTTGATTCTTTTTGGATCCAGCTGCCCTATTTATTACCTTGTTAAGTATAGTTAACGAACTGATGCTTCGTTACCAATCCACTGGCTGCGAAGTTAATTGGAAAAGTTGTTACATTACTCCCGCAATAGTTAATTGATTTGCAAGATAAGTGATTGTTAAAGTTCACTGCGTAATAAACTTTCCCGTCGCTTTATGGAAACCAAAAAGGAGAAGTCCGGTTAAGTCTATTTTAGATAGAATTTAAAAAGCTCTTAAATGGGATGGGAGCATATGATGAGTGCTAGCCGTTCCCACGCGACGTTGCGTCGCTTCCACCAGAATGAATGACTCACTGAACTCGAAGCTCCATTTCCACAAGTCATAGTGCAATTAATAATATACGGCATCCTGTCGAATTATCTCTCTTCGTGGCAGGGGTCCGAGCGGCTTTAATTTACCACAATGGAAGTAGGTTCTGAGAAGCGTCGGTCGAGGCGGGCCGATTCTTCGACGAAAACAAACAGAAAATAATTATCATAAAGATGAAGAGCGACCGCTCGAGCCTCGCTGCTAATGGGAGGCCACCTGGCACTGCGCCCCCGGCCCGCACCGTTCATACACGCTCACACATTCCACTACCCCGCAGCCGCTGGTACGAGCGAGTCATCTCCTGAACACCGACATCACAACCAAATAATAATTATTGATAAACTAAATAAAGGAGAGGGATTAGAACGGAGGTGAATGGAACATTTCACTCTATTTAGTAAAAAGATTTTGATGAATGCAATTTGAATGTGAATTTAATTGGAGCTTTAAATCATATAGTATGTGCTCGCCGTTCGTAAGGACATTTGTTCTTGAAGTTAAGAACTATGAAAACTCCTTTGGGATATTCAGATCAGAACTTAAGTCGGTAAATAATTAAAGGACTGGGTACAAAAGCTATTCTATATGGCAAACACAAAAAATAAATTATATTTATACTTTTTGTTTTGATTCTTGATTGGTAGCTATTAAAGATCTTTTGAGTTTTAATTAATCCACTAGTTATCCAGGTTCCTAGTAATGGAAAGGTAATTTTTATGTATCCCAAAGTACAGTTAGCAACACAACTAAACTGTTCTAGTCAACACGATAACAGTTCTTAAACGACCCTACCTACATATCCCCGGAGAAACAACTAATAGTGAATGGAAGAAAAAAAGCTTTCTTTTCTATCCGTCTGTCATTTAAGATGGCCGCTATTTTATCTGAGGAATGTTACATAATCTAGGGTACACGGGGATTTTTACGGTACTTTAGTCAGAAAACATCAATTCTTATCGCTAAAGGGATAATACTTCTCAATATCATTACTTAAATATGCACGGTCTATAATCCAACACATTCCTATTACACCTCAATTCAAATGCAGTGCATCTTCACAGTTTTGCTAATAATTAAACTTTATAATTCTCATTTATTTTATATACACAACTAGCTGATATTAACAATTTTTAACGCGCACTCAGATGTAATGGATAAATCAACTGACATCATATAGATGAGATTATTTTTTTAGATCCGCATCGCCGGAAATATATATTTTTTCATTAACAAATTATCATTTAATCGATTATAAAATCGATTTTAAAATTAACCGAGAACTCGTAGTATAATACATGACCATAGATAAGTATGTCTATACTCTAATTTTGATTTTTAATACAGAATTCCCTTTTCCAAGAGCGACAAAGTATTAACTTAAACTCGAATTCATAAAGAAAAAATCAATTTAATTTATTACTGCACACTAAAATATTATTTTGTCTAAAACTAACAGTGATATTCGTAGACTAAGAAAGAAATGTCTGCTTTATGTCCGTATTATAATATACATAACTATAAATCCGAAAATAATTACGCGTAGTCATCCGAAAATATTAGCTTCATTTAAATGAATACTCGAAAAAGTTTTAGACCTCATTTCATAAGTATAATTTAATTTAAATAATCCTAGAATTACATTAAATCCCATCCCTGATATAATTGAAATATTCCAACTTAATA
Organism: Danaus eresimus; assembly: GCA_018231745.1. NCBI lineage: Eukaryota > Metazoa > Arthropoda > Insecta > Lepidoptera > Nymphalidae > Danaus > Danaus eresimus. The sequence continues at coordinate 14,345 of DVQP01001525.1, forward strand.
TAAATCATTACAATTTGTAGATAATAATATTAAATTTTCCTACAAACAAACAAACATTCCTAACCGTGAGCAATGTATTTAAAATACTTAGCAAGTTTTAATACTTTTAAGAATAGTATCACTTAAAAGCGATAACTCTATTGTTTAACAGTGACACCGAGACCGCTATCGAACTGTGAAAGGTAAAGATAAAATACTTTACGAAATTCTTCGAGGGACTAAATCGGAGTACGGTTTTTCTTAGTCTTTTTTGAGATTCGACATTTCAGAATCGTTTTTGCGAAGATTCCACCTCAAAACTGTCGGGTGGTCCATTAAAACTGGAACAATGGCCCACTCAGTTTCTATTACCAATTTTATCTACATTTAACGCAGCTTATGTGAATTTTGTCGGTGTTTTTTACAAGTCCGACTAACAACGTGTAGGCAGTCATTAGGAGTGTAATGTTTCAACGCGGCTAATGGTAGCTAGCTGTGAGCTTTTGTTTCTTTTAGTACTTTATCTTTGGTCTTATCAAAGTCATAAAATTAAATTGAAACTGATTCCTTCTATACTTGTAGTTTCAATAATACTAAGAAAAATATATTCACCAATACGATAATTAATGATAAGTTAATTTTATTATTAAATCCATAGAGATAAAATTAATAAAAATTAAGTAGGTATGTCTTTTATAATGTTTCTTGCAGCTTGTTTATGAATATCCGATATCAATATGTCATAATGCATTTACATTTTTTTTTACTTAAATATATTATTTTAAATACGTACATAATATTAGTTCTTTGTAATCGGAAACATATATCAAGAGTTAAATAAGCTATGCTGCTATGCT
>DVQP01001526.1:0-15175 GCA_018231745.1 Danaus eresimus
TACTGCATTCGAGCGAGATGAAGTCAATCTATACATATAATACATTTTTAATAACGTCTGCTCTCATTATATTTAAACTGTTCGATTCAAGTAACTTATTATATAGTTTTAAATATTGGAAGCAAACGGAAATAAAGTCCATGTAGTGAAAATTTGGTTACAATGTCCAACTCCATAATAAAAAAAGGAAATATTCCAAAAGAAAAACTCGACTACAACGGAGTAAAGACGAACAGACAGACAGACACATCCGCCGCATTAAGATAACGGTCGACTTGAGATACGTTGTTACTGTTCTTAATGAAATCAATACAAAGATAACTTGGATGTCTTATCTTTTATATTTTTCTTTCTTTTAAATATATTCTATTTGCATTAAACGGGAATCCAGATTCCTGTTTGTTGGCGTTGTTATATCTACTCTGTGTCTTCTCCGTGAGGATGAACAAAGCAACGACTTATTAATTTTTGCACAAATTACCTACTATAAAAGAAGTTCATACGAAGGGAGAGTTTAGAATGTGTGAGACGGCATTTGAATAATGTATGAAGTAATCTGATATTAAATAAGTTTCAATACTTCAGTTTAAAGAATACAACGACAGTACTTGCACCTGACCGGTTTCTATAAGGAAGCCTTATCACACAAGTGACGGAGGGTCGATCAAAGCGTATCTAAAAACGTTTGTATTCTACAACAAGACCTTATTGTATGAACATTTTTCATTTCACTGTATATGGACACTATTACCGACCACTCCCACTGACTGACTGACCAAATTAATTAACTCACAAAACAAACCATCAAAGATGTTTTGATGAATGCTATAAGCATAATTTAGCTTTTGTATCTGGATAACTTCGTTTTTTTCTTAATCATTTGACGTTATTATTACTATAGTAACTAATTATTGCTAAAAACAAGTGTCGTAACTAAATATGAAATATCTTTTTGGTGAACAATCTGTCCGGTAGCACAAGATTAACATTATTACATATTTTTTTCATTGATGGTCTAAGGATTGTTTACTACAAATTAGTTTTATTTTGAGTTCTGCCTGTTCTCTTCAGTTCATAATATTTTTTACTAAAAATGAATCTTTCAGTGTGTTCATGGAAAAGTTCACGGAAACCACGAAGTGTCATCGTGTTTAGTAAATTTTAAAATGATAACTGTGATAGCGTCCCTCCCCTCATGTGTCCAATGTTATGTGATGTGGAGTCGTTTGTGATGATATCATAATGTTAGTTCTGATGCGGCTGACACTGCTGGAGTACCTACAGGACTCGGTACAAGAGTGATCGGGCTAACGGAATTAATTAAGAGTTGAAGGTCGCCCAATACCAACATCGCGTTCCGAGAAACCCATGAACCAGTGAATTATAAAGTGGAGAGTAGCAGTTTATGAAGTCGGGTCTCGGGGCCCACCGCCAACATCAAAATAAACAAATACTACCTAAATATACCGACACTTCAAAGTGGAGCGAGCAGATGTACCATTCAAAGGAGATCGGATCACATCTATTACAGATCATAAGCACTAATGTATCCAAATATTACGTCCCACTTCATATATGTTTATAATTTATCTGTATATCTGGTTCTTATTTGTTAATAAACAAACGCTAAGTTTGCCGATTAAAAGAATATTTTTAAACAAAACTTAATGGAAAGAAACAACAGAGAAATATCACGTGTTATTAGAACAACGATGGAGGGATATTGTTTTACTTCCGAACGCCTCTCAATTAGGCCAAACTCCAACATTAAAACCAAAGCATCGTGTTTACACACAATAAAGATCATTGGCCACAACCAGCGACGCGGTTACGACCAGCGCTGGCCGCCAACAACCAAACAAGGCCAACGTCGCTAACAGATTCCCCGAAACAAAACAAGATACATGATTAAGTATTTGTTTTACGACACGTCTGATGCGTAAAGACGACATCAACTTTCTACAACTCTTTATACGTATGAATATGTAAACACACACCTAGTAAGCAATTCTTGCTCGTGATAAATCCGCGGCAACCTTTTTGATATCTAATATGTCCGCAAGATCACTCGGATGTTCATGAATTGGTCGTGCGGTGGCTCGCTGGCCGCCAAGCCCGCCTCGAAACCAGCTGGTAATGTGTTACAGAAAACACAGAGGAGGGAAAAACGTAAACAGCGGCCACATCAAAGAACACCGACCGGCCCATCGACAACCGGATAGCTCTTGACACTATCTCCAATAATTATATATGATAATAAAATATACATAACGGCAGGCGAAGAAAAAATCATAAGCAATATATATACATGTTTAATTTTTATTTACCACAGAACCAAACAACAGGAGACCATTAATATTAGTAAATGATCGAATCCCCGAATGGCAGCGAGATTAAAACGTTAAAGCGACAATCTTATTAATATAAGTATTTATAAATTGTCATAAATCCAATGATTTAAAAAGCGTGTCCGGAGTTAATTAAGTATCAAGAGGTGTGCAGCGCGCTCCGGCCGACCACTTTGATCTTTCGATCGAGCGCTCCTTACGACTGTTACTACACTAGACAGCATTAAACATATGAAATATTCACCGCCCTCTCAAAACATACCTTAATACAGCAGACATAAGATACAAAATATGTAATTACGAATACAATTTTACAGCTTTACGAGGTGATAACGACGTCTGAAGATGTCGTATTGAAAGAACGTAAATCAAAGGAATCGTTGAAGGACTTTGTTATTTAATACAATGTGTTAAGGTGTATATTGCGTGTTGTTGGTGTAGGACATGTCTTTGTATGTGCGGCTGTACCCGGGTGATCTGTCAAAACCGTGAGTGGTAGCAGGCGAAAGGAGCAAACAACATCAGCAGTAGACCAGCAATGGGTCTGCCACGCGACTCCTGACCTGGAACGAACCTGGGACCGTTCAATAGCTAGTCAACGTCCGCGGCTACTATCACTACGTCCTGTTCACAACTAATATAATACCTATTAATAAATTATTATAACCATTATTGTTTTTTATTATTATTTCTATGTTTGGTTCACGGACTAACTTCCAAATTACATATAACTCAGTTAATACTATTAAATTACGTAGTTTTGACAAAAATATACAAACTTGGTAAGACAATGCAAAGTAGCGGGCTGTAACAAACAGTTGATAAAACTAGGAACTAGTCATATCATGAGTTAAATGAAATAAGTGGTGTGTTTCTCCGAGTGTGTTCTCTGTTAATATATTGTAAGGACTCATACAAATGACGCTAAAAGACAGTAGCGTACATAGTGATGCAGCGTGTGTCTGTCTGTGGGCGGTCAGTATGGTATCCAGTATTACGTAACTCGTCAAAGATCCGGTGTAGGGTTCCGTACATCCTACTTAATACAATTACAACAATTAACTGAGACGTTCAACGTTCCCATTACGCACTCCTCAAACAAACATTCGTTACGTCAACAGTGTATTTCTTTTTGAGTATTCTCGTGTCCAAGGCCTCGCAAGTGCTGTATTAATCCAAAGAAACACTTCGATCTAACTAACACCAGATCAAACAGTAAGAAAATTACAATTATTAAAATGTCAAGCATTCAATGCTGCTGGGTGGTGGAGTTTCTTAAAAGGCAAAGTAGAAAAGAGAAACAGAGTAAAAGTGACTCAAGCAGACAAACAGACAGGTAGGCTCGAGGTAAGTCGGGAATCGTGTATGGTTTGATTAAATAAAGTTATAAAAATTATTATTAATTTATCTTTTCCATTACATCTAAAAACCCACATATCTGATTGTATTGAATTTAGAACATGAATGATTGGTTAATGGCATTAAATGTTGACAATAGACCATTGTAATACAATAAAGTAAAGAATGTGACGTCTTCAATAAACACAAAATGGCGTAAAGTGAACACAAACACCCCGCATAGAACGAATCACTCACCAATTATTTATACAAATGTTACTCCGATATGTATCGGGAAAAAGGAATCAAACCGCTCGGACTTCGATAGAAGAATCCGCAGACGCAGCGAGAGGAAGGCCGTTTTAATGAGTACTTTGAAAGCAAATCAGAATATTCATACGCAAACGAAAACGTCCTTTTGTTGACTCATATCTATTGAAGTCGCTCTTCAACGGCCAATGTTAATGACATATATGTATAACAGTTTTAATTGAAAATATCCCAGAATAGAATACGTCTACAAAATTAGTATAGAGTGAATCTTAGTTGTATTACCGGTTACAAGATCGTCAGATTCCCGTAAAGTGAGCGAATGCGGGATTTGAGGGCGAGGTCCGAGGGGCGCAGGCGATAGTGACGACCATAAATACAAATTATTCTATTAAACTTATTAGGGACCCTCTCTCAATACACAGCCCATTATGATAGACATCTTTGAGACGACTCCCAGAACTTCATTAATACCAAGTTTTATATAATTTAGTTGATATAAGAATTGTATGTTCTCGTCTACTAAAAGAAGAATACATGCATTACTATGTTTTGTATTATAAAGGCATGCCTATGACTCTGATCATCAGTGACATGCGTCCTCCGAGGTTCCCACATCTCTCAACACCGCTGCGTGTGATCGTTCCCGGCCCCCGGGGCCTGCTTCCATATCAATTATTAGTTTGTTTTCTGTTTCCTAATTGCTGCAATATTCGTACATATTTTGGCATACTGTATCAAGTTATCAAGCAAACCCATTGTGAGTGTGTCTCATAGGGGCGCATTGGCGAGCAATTGGCTCAGTGGTCGCGCATTGTACGCCAATTGAGCGGCATCCAGGGTACAGCTCCTTTCAACTGTAATTGTATCAGCGCTGATTGCATGAGAAACTCCCAACCAGCTCGACAACACTATTCCTGTTCTAAAGAAAAAAAACGGAACAAAACTAACCTACATACGATAACAACACGTAATGACAGCATAATATTTGCACACGAAATCAGTTTACGATTGCTGCATCTTCAGTAAAATATTATTATTATTATGTTGAAGAAGTTGAACATGCTTTCTAGTAGCTAGTGGGTAGGAACTTTAAAAGCACAGTTTCTCAAACATGTTTGTATCCAAGAATAAAACCTTCCACCTTATAATATTTGTAACAAGTGCTGTAAGTATTTAATGTTGATTTATTAGAGACGTAACTTGAGATAAATTGATTATTATTAATTGACGCTCCGTAAATCAGCTGCGCGACCCTCGGCATGACCTGTTGAACTTTGAAGGGGTTAAGAATACCGTCCGAGCGAAGAGATGCAGCGGACTTCACACCACGAAAACTTTTACTAATTACTGTACACGGAGTTAATTAGTACAGAACAAATATAGCGATGTTTTTATTCAAACAAGATGTAGCTGTCACATTATGATAGTCTCTGTATAATTAAGTAGCGGTCAGATGATATTCAGACATGTTTAGTCCTCTGTATATTCTAAGTCTATGTTTCCAATTAGCAATGTTTATTTTGAAACCGCCGTATTTTTTCAACGAAACCATATCGTAAGGATATCTTATTACTGCATGTGAGGCGTTCACTGGGACCCGAATCTCCGACACCTACTGATATTTAACTGATTCGAGCCGTTACAGCGGAATGAAACAATTACTATTATTATTAATCGATAAAGAAACATTTAGAGAAATAGTAACACGTCTTCGATTGTACGTCATGTAGATATTGAAAAGGCATTTTTTACATGGCTTTATAATTTAAAAAAAGCGTTTATGTTAATAAGACGTGTCCAATGTTATTCTGACATCGAAATATTAAACTCGACATTGGCGGTATCCAATAAAAAATGTCTTAATTTGTTTATTTATATCTGTATTATAATGAAGCGTTATCTGTACATTTTTTTTAATCTACTTCACTAACAACATATCTGTGAAGGGTAGCTGAGTGTGGACAGTTATGGCGTCGGCCGTCAGTAATTGCTGGAGACCATGCGGGCAGCTCAGATGTGTGCAACGTTTCCTTCGCTAATATTAAAGTAACATAATTAACAAATGTCTAAACAAAAAAAATACATTTCCATCATCAAATGTACGGACCCATGAATAGTCATATTTACTTTAAATATAATAATCTGACATACTTTTAAAAAATACTTTCTGTATGTTATGCAAGCTATTTTATGAGTGTAGTGCGCCAACAGTTGTCATTCTGTGTGTGTGTGTGTGTGTGTGTGTGTGTGTGTGTGTGTGTGGCGGTCGTTCCGTTGGGGTGCGATGGTGCGAACTAATCGCTCTACGAGTGTTTTAAAATCATTCTATTATGAAAACCAACCGTCAAACATGCGGACTCATCACGCAAATGTATTACGTGGAAATTAAAAGCGGGGTTTCCTTGTATTCATTATTATTAATAAATATTTGATTGCTCCGTTTATAACAAGTTAAAATTGTATTGAATACGTCTTCGAAAGTATCAACAAAACCTCTTAACTACAATAACGTTTACTCTACTCATAACGAGGAGAGAAATGTATTGATAATATCATGTAAATAAAATACGAAAAACCAATGTTTCAATGTTTTAATTATATGTAAAACATCCCACGTAGAGATTGACAGAAACATTTACACAAATAATGGATCGGCGAGTGACGTGGAAGACGGACGGAATATCCGACCTTAATCATTGAAATTCTTAAAGAGTAAGCTGCCGTCCCTTATTGTAAGCAATAACAATCATGTGGCTAGAGGTCCAATTAGGCCAGTTAACCTCGCAGGGGTCACAATCTAATTTAATAACAGCGATGAGATGACGACTACACCCACTCACATCTAGGGATGCTGCGTTCAGAACAGCTTCGTCTGAGAGTGGGCTCGTTAGACGCGAACACTCCACTCGCTTCGCTTAATACTACACACAAACAGTTAATATAAATTACATTTAATGGACTTGAGACATAATATTTTTTATAATTGTTCGCCTTATGTAAAGTAATTTTTTGTCACACAATAATAATATGTAGGTTGTTTTTATAACGACTGGACGTAACATGATCTTTAAGTGAATATAAAAAATATATTTTCAAATAAAATTACCCCAGAACGAGGGTATGTCCACGCGTTCAACAATAACTTTCCCAATTTACCTGAAGGCGAGCGATTACTTTATTTGTTTAAAGCATCGTATTACTCATTGTTTCGCTCCGTTTTGTTTGCGAGTCGTAAGACGTAATTCGATATCAATCCACCAATACTATAATTACCGCAAACAATGTTATTATCAGACCATCATCGGTGGATTCCAGCGTTTTTATGAAGACTTTTTATAATATTTTATGTCGGCTGAGTTATTTTACGGCAGATGACTCTGAGAAAGATACTGGGGGTAAGCTCGAACCTCACATTAAACATGTTTGCAGCCCAATACAAACCTCGATAAATAAAAGCATCCACTTATCTTATCAATAGTTTATCATACTATCCCGTAGCCAGCCTCTCTGCGTGCTGTAGCAGCCGCCGGTTGCAACATGATTTTCATTAATGTTATATAATGTATAACACTTTACCGCTTGACGCTTCTTGAGCCTCTGTCGGAGTAGATGTTGAGCAATAGATAATATTATTACAAATTATTTTGAAGAAAGTCAACGTATCGATAGACGAGCGGCGGATACTTTGATCTGGCGATTGTTTCCTTTGATGTAGCCGACTGGTTCTCGTTAAGATCAACACAGCACGTTCCGATGAAATACTGAAACGGCTTTTACAGGAAAATCTAAAATGGGTCAAGATTCGATTATCACGTCGGTTGTGTTCTCGGCTGTGGTTGACGTACCTACTGATATAAACTATAGCGGAACAGCGGCCGGTGACAGCGCCCTCATCTGGTTGTGTAACACACGAGTACCCGTACTCATTAAAAAATTATAATGAAAGTAAAAAAGATAGAAAGAAAAGAAAAAAGATTTTTTTCTTTTTTAGTATTTATTGAGATATATATTTCAAATTCAATGATAAAAATAACAGCAAACAACTTTCCAGTCTACTTATTATATGCATAGTAGGTATGTATTAAATTGGTCAATGTCGAGGTCCTCAAAAGATACTTTTATAACATTTTAATACGGCATCACTTTAAGTTATTTACGTCTCACACCTCACCGTCCTTTGCCTTAAAAAAAATATGTAAAACCAGCTATTAATTATATAGCGAGATCGTTAGTTTGGACGTATATTAATAATAAATTGTTTTATATGTACCAACTTTAACCGGTTTGCGAAAACTGAAGCCGGAGCTGGACGTACATATATTGTATAAAGACACTAAGCTTAGAACTTCATTATGCAGACGTCATGTAAACACAAACAGATGATAATATACTGAAACTAAAGATCTTTTCAGAGACTTCAGAGATGAAATTGATAAACATAACAGACGAAGCCGTGGACCATGAGCAGTTCCTGGAATAAGATGGATTGTTGAAACATCAGAGGAGCGGTCCAGAAGTACAGACGGCGATTGTTTACACAATATGGAGTGACTGGATAATGAGACGTCTACAGCAGTTTAATAAGGACAACCCAGGGTGCACAAACTAACGATGATGACTACGTTATTGCTACTCATAAATACATGTGGGAACCTAGAGGCTCTGACTATGACTTTTTAATATAGCCGTATCTCGATAAATATATTTAAATACAGCGAATCGCTTATAAACCGTGATAACTACGGCCCGTTATTCTATACAAGTCATTTTAAACTATCAAAGAAACACTGAATAATCACAAACGTGGCCCGTTTCCTCTCGGATCGTTCCTTTATGTTCCTCCGATTCAAACATTCCCATTATAATAATTACACCAGTTCCATGGATCTCGCAAAATCCATTCACAGAAAGAAAAACATCCGCTGAAAAGGGTAAAGATATAGAAGTAATGTGTGCAAATAAAATACTTTCTAAATGAAATGTGTACCAACAGACACACAAAAGATTGTAATTGTATTAAATATTAATATTAAAGCCGTTTTGTGAACGTCTCAATAATCTCTTTTTTGCGAGATTAGAGATGTCTCCCGAGGAATTTACATCCAACGTTATTTGTCAACCAAACAATAAGTTATCCAGTATATTATTCATGAGCCAGTTTACAAACACTGGTTCAAATCTAAAACCTTTTCACACTACACATTGTTATTATACTCGTTTAAGTTTATAAAACTGTTTCCCTTATTTTGATCGTTTTCTGTATCGGGTTTGGCTTTAATAATTTTTATACCGTAATTCCGTTCTATTTTAAGGTTCAAGTTGAGATGTAAAAGCTACCAAACAATAATTATCACTAGCGACAGTTAATAATTTATCATCATCAGAGAATTCCAGATTCGTTCACTCATATGTTAAATTAAAATATCGGACAGGTTGTCTCATTACACTACACATTGTTATTTTATTAAATGTATCTGAGAAGCGAACGAATATGCGAAGAATATGTAGTTGTCGAAACATTCAGACAGTATGAGAGCAACGATAACACTAGCCGGAGAACAAAAACAAAGTGAAACACATATTTAGGAGGCGATTGTCAATAAGCGAGTCGCTCGTATTTAACAGAGATTAGACGTCTGTATCGGGAAACAGTCAGCGTGAAGCCAGCGCGTCACATAAAACACAGTAAAACGGGTTAATACAGCCCGTAATCCCCTGACATATGTATTTGTCGTTGCGTCTTGACGTAGATTTACAATTATTTACAAGAAACTCTCGCCAAACACCGGCTGCGAGCGTTCCCACTAATCCTTGGATCAGCGCGGAGCTTGTTTATGGACGCCTAATTGTCTGTGGTCGGGAGAGGCGACGTCTCGTCGAAACAACTCGCGAGCTTGATTTACAGTTAGATGAACCGAACCCAGCTCCTCGCGATATTAGCGGCGCAAGATGTTTTGTGTCCGATGAGAGATGGCCGGGCTTACGAGTCTTAAATCGGTATCGTGTTACTGTCAAATGTTTTCTTTGGCGGAGATACACACACGCCTCACGTCATAGTCGTGAAAACTGCCAGCTCCTCAGACCGAACGCACGCCGCGGGACCGACACTCTGTCATTGGCTGGAGCGACGGCTGAGAGTAGTTTATAGATAGATGGTGTTATAAATATTTAATTACGTGAAAAATAGAGAAAATAACATACCGCTTCTTGGATTCATTTTTATTTCCAAACTGAATTTTAGGTCTATCTACCACATATTGGTAAGTTCTTCCAGGTGTTACAGTTTTTTGGTAACAACCAGGTCTTCTGTTGCCACTAAGTGTTGCAGCTGCACCGGGCTCCGAGAACTAAACGAAACATGTTTATTATTTTACCATTCTCGTTTCAGTCGCCCGTCTAAGGTTACACCCTTCCACTCGCTTCTTTCTCGCTCACCGAGGACTAAGTAACAATTACAAACAAATATAAATCATTTAGATCCACGACTAATTTTGAAACATATTAGTCATACCATATATATTTATCAATGAACGTTTTTGTAGTATCTATAACATAATTTTGGTAAAATTAATTTCTAAAACTCCGTTGTTTTCTTGAGTCCGTCTAAGGTCAAGAGTATCGTCGACATAATATATCAATGGTCATATTAGAACACTCGCCTCGCCTTAACATGTTGTTTAATTTGTTTATAATCTCTATAACTTTATATGATATACTTTAATATACACAAGTGTTAGCAAAACCAGCAGATAATAAAACATAAAACACACAAGTCTTATATTGTTTAAAAAATACGAATTATATAAATATGTACGTGATATTATTAATAAATAATCCTAAAGTCTTAAATTGTCAATTATGAATGACAAATAAAAAGAAATTATTCAACGAAAGGGATCTGCAACCTACTAAAATGTGTTTCGTTTACATGACACAGACACAAACAAAGTTATTCTGATTGCATAATTTCAAACCGTTTATTCCATAAACTTATAAAAGTGTGAAATGTCAATGTTATATTATATTCAGTGAAAAATAAAGTTGAATCTTCAAATGCCAGTAATAGTTCAGCAGGAGTGTTAACATAACTGAAGGGAGTTATTTTCGACGTATCGGTTTATTGAATCGTCTCAATGAGGTCGGAAGCTTGTGCCAGTGATTATTTCACTCGATGTTTTGATATCAAAATGTAATCAAGAAAAAACATTCAGCCACTAACACCGATCATTTAAATAAAAAACCGATTGAATCGTCTCTTTATGAGAGCCTCTCCCAAATTAAAGCAATATTTTGTGTGGTAATAGGAGCGCTGATTAAAATATTCGTAAGCGATTCGCAGCGGGCCGGTAACAGCGACGAATTGCGATTTGTTTTTTTCGTCGTTATATTTGGTTATTTTTTTTCAAAGCCGTGTATTGCAACCCTAATTTGTCATAATTTAGACAAGCTGCGGTCATTAGTTATCAATATAATCACGTTTCAGGTTCAATATAATTAAATTACAAGCGAGTGATTTATCGGAAACATATTTATTGCGTCCATCGTAACTTAATGTAGCCTCTTAACATAAATTAATATCATTAAATATAATCTTACTTCAATAAATAAATAGCGGTAGCACTTTTTACAGACAATAGATTATAATACACGGCCGGCTCTGGTCCTATCACAGTCTCACACTGAACAACCGATCGACTCACTGGACCTCCTCCTGCTCTTCGTCTTCGTTCTTCCTTTCCCTCGTGGCTCCTGGCCCGGTATCGTTAGGATAGCGGCGGAATGCGACGACTCCATCAACTGTGCTTCATCAGATGTGACTCCGGCTCCGCGGGAGGGCTGCCGGGAGGTGACAGGCCATGGATCCTGCGGTACAGCTGGTGATAGGGGCTGGGAGGAGGCGGCGGCAACCTCAGCAGCGGGCTCGGAAGGGCGTACCTCCCGTACACCGATAATAAGGGTGGGTACAGACCTACCAGCGACGCATACGGGTTCCCGAACATAGGGTGGAGGACGGCACCTCTCTTGAAGGCTGCGAGCCTAGACCTGGACGCCGCCGTGGATCTCCTCCTCAACTTGCCGGTGGTGCCCCCGATGAAGACGTCGTCGGACGAAGGATCCAACATCCAGTAGTTTCCTTTCCCGGGATCGTCGTAGTGGCGCGGGACTTTCACGAAACACTTATTCAAACTAAGATTGTGTCGAATAGAGTTCTGCCAGCCCTGTTTGTTCTCCTTGTAGTATGGGAAGTTCTTCATAATGTACTCGTAGATGCCGTTGAGCGTGAGCCTTCTCTCGGGACTGCTGCGTATGGCCATCATGATGAGCGCGTTATAGCTGTACGCCGGTTTTTCATTTTTCTTTTCATCGGTGCTGGAGCAGCCTGGCGGCGGCGTCTCCGTGCCGGTGACATCCAGCTCCGTATCGGAGGGCGAGGGGGATCGCGACGACGCCTCCGGCAGAAGGTCTCGGATGGCGAAGCTCGGTGGACTCATAGCTGTGCGGCATCGCGCGCCGCTCGCTCCGAACTAAGCGGCGCGACTGCGGCCGGGCTCCGCCTCGCCGTCCGCCCAGGCCACAGACCCCTCCTATAACACATCCGCTGATACATGTACGATCTCCACGCGAACTTTGCAGCCGCTCTGACCCGTATCTCCAAAACGTAAAGTCGAAAATCCACCGACTCGGTTCTGTAGCTGATTGTTCAGTTTTTTAATACCGTAGGGCTGCTTACTCGATAGGGTTAGGGTTCCGTCAGGGTGATCACATCACCTCTGGTGAACATTGTTTCTGAATGTTACACGCGTTGTTTGGGAGTTTATTTAGTGTGACTGCTTTAATGGCCGCCGTTAATGGCCGGTGATGGGATTATTAATGGCCTCGGTAAACATTACACATGTTATATAACAATAAATTGCGGCTTAAATTTGTCATTCCTCGCCCCAATAAAATATTAAATTATTTTAAATGACAATGTGTTTTATTCTTTCAGTGCAACGTTTCGTTTATTTTAAAAAGACTGTTGAATTTATTATAATAGAAACTAATGTGTTACAAATAATTCATTTGAATTACATAAGTATTTTTTTTTTAAGTTATATACCTAAGGGAGGAGAAACTAGAATACTTTCTGATTTGGAGCACTTGAACTGATACTGACTTGAAGTTATATCAACTTCAGAGTCATCTGAAGAGAGCATTGAAAAAACTTGTTTGTTGCAAGTACAGCATGTGAAGGAGTGATGGGTTCAATGGATTGGGGATGTGTGAAACACGAGCGCAACGTTACAGCTTCCGGCGGTCCTTAAACCAAACACTAGTATAGATTCTCAGGACCGATGTTCTGAAAGAGAAGATACGTCTCCACTCAAGTCATCATAAGCAGGAGTTGCTGCTTTGTAAGACTACAGACCACTCTCACACGTTTATATGTGCGAACATTTTGTTTGTAGACTCATCTTAAGACAGATTTTTGTTTTTTTTTTTTTATTTTTTGTTAATAAGGTTTAACGATAAACCACAACATACAAGAAACATTTATATAGATTTTTATTTTTATTTCTTGTAACTTATATTAAGAGAAAAAAGTTTTGAATAGTGATTTTATATAAGCATCATAAGATCATTCAAGAATCATGAGTTGTTAGTAAATTATTTCGATCAGTCATTTAATGTGTCTAATTATTACTAAAATAATATAAAGACATATAAAAGAGTTTGTCATGAAGAGCTCTACAGTGTCCACACCCACACCTACTCCAAACTCTACCTCTCTACCTGACTATTGTTATCCAACATACAGATATACAGCTTTATATATAGTATTCTAAATATACAACGTTCCGCCCACTCCGCCACGCCCCGCTACGTGTCTCTACATAGAGCTGTTGTTTTATACTGTTTGCAGACAAACAGACTCTAGGTTTGTATAGACTTCACCTCTCCTGTAGGTATCCGACTGAATCCGAATGTTGTAAAGTTATTTATAGATCGACTCACATTAGTAGATACGGTAGAGTCTGTTCGATAGTTTTTATGTTCATTAATATCATACATATATCATGATCGTTGGAGTTTGTTGGTTTTGGTGGTAACGATTATATACATATAATTATTACTGAAACTATATAAATGCTATTACTTATATAAAATAACGTATGTTCATATAATATACAATAATTTATAAAAATAAACCGTCTCGGGTCAGCTCACAAACTACCGTGAGTAAGTTTGCAAAACAATAAGAATCCAATCCAAGAAAAAAACAATTCCAATGGTTGCAGGTTCGAGTCCTGTTTTGTTGATAATAATTTAATTCCACCTAATTTATCTGGATTTTATTTCTAACAAAAAACTATTACAATATCCGGAATAAAGCCATCAAGAATGGAACCACAATCTTAAATGTTTATTACCCACATAATATATATACATTTTCCTCCTCCTCCCGCCGCTCCATATTTCCCGTACTGCAGCTCCTCCCTCTCTCACTCCAGCTCGTCAGCTCTGACCGCGAGCGTGTTTCGTCATGATTTAGGCAATCACTAGAGACACCATCAGACGCAGGCTCCACCAGGAATACTAAAGCTATTATAATATGTTGAAACCCAATACATGAATATGGTTAATTATCCTAGTGATGCTTTGTACCAAAAAAATTGCAAATATATTTTTTTTATCATAATTGTTGTCGGTTTAATTCGTCCTTTAATATACGATATATTAAATTTGTAAAAGACAGCAAAATTATTGTCGTGGTCGCCCTGGTGATGACGAGGTACAAAATATTATTCTTTGGTGATGAGAGACATGAGACGCCACCACAGCCTCCACTCTACGCTGTTCCTACACATCATTATCATAAACGATAGACCACTGTGTACAGTTCAGTTGCTTAAATAATACTCTTTATTATTATGTCATTGTTACTTATGTACACTTAACGAGTACAAAAAAACCTTTATTATGTTGCGTTATATACGTACTTCGAGTTTCGAGCTGGTAGCTGCTGGCTACGGGCTACGAGCTCTGTTTCAGTAAACACAAAGTAAATAAATAAATAGTCTGGCGCGTGTTTTTCCTCTTATTGGAGCAATTTCGTCCTGAACTCGACCAGAATAAACATTTTGTCGATTTTGGGTCACGTTGTAGCGTTCGTGTCGGGGATTGAGATGTGATCCATTACTTTGTTAATATGTAAATATATATATATATATATA
>DVQP01001527.1:0-15174 GCA_018231745.1 Danaus eresimus
ACAAGAAATATATGCAGTATATTGACATTACTCCCACTAAAATATTGTGAAAAAAAGTATTCAATGTTACTACCATCTGATTCTGAGAAAGCAAAAAAAGTTCAAGTAATTTAAATCACGTGTACGGACAGCATAAAATATGATATTTGTAGGTTGCTGGGACCCGGTGTTGGAGTGGTGGGCCAGCGTCGTTGGTGCTGCGGCAGCGTGCTTGCTGGCCGACGCGCCCGCCATCGCCGACCTCGCCGACAAGCTGGCTGTTCTGCCGGACGAACTCGCCACCAGCGAGGATCCGCTTCCGGGGTCAGTAACCAATGGAACGTCTCCATTTAGTAAATTAGTTTTGAAACCTCATTCTCATTGGCTGAAATTCTTTTTATATGTTTAGTGCGAGACTTAAATAATAAGCTATGTTTTTATTTCGAGTATTAACTTATGTTTGTATGGTAAAACCCAATTTTTATCCGTTATTTTCTAGTCTAAACTTACCGATACCAAACTCATATGAATGGCAATTTTTTTTTTCACATCTAATAATTCTAAGCCATAATTATATATCAAAATACATGAATTAATTCTAACAATGGCGTCCGATCTGTCCACACATCGGTAACTAATTCACACGACTTAGATCATGCAGATGTTTATAAAACAAATATAGTTTATGTATTATAATAATTAATAACACGTATTGTGTAGTTCGCTGGACATGGCCTACAAAAGCCGGCGCGGGCTGCTCGCACTAGCTCACTGTTCAGATGAAGACAAACATTCGAAGACCACTCACACGCTGCTCAAGGTACGTCCCTTAGAACACAGATTATATATTACACAGATAAAAAATATTTAATATTATAGATTATATTATTTTTGTTTTATAAGGCCGTAACATTTATGTATTTCATTACTAGAATATATATCATATCTAATGATAATTTTATTTTAAAAGTCTTATTTTTTATGTTTAAAGTGAATGTTAAACAGTTTCATAATGTTTTTAAACATCGAATCGATTGTAGATTATGTATCCGTATGTGTGTATGTGTAATTAATTAAATTAGTTGACATCTTCACTCTTTATACAGAGTAATTTATTTTTATTAATAAATTTTAACACACATAATTAGCGTAACTTATTTTATAACAAACGGGAAACGCTTAGTATATGGTGAAGACTCGTGTTAAGCGTACACGTGTGGGTTGTTTATAGAGAGTTATGTGTTGTCCTGGTCAGGTCTGTGACATCGCTGGAGCCCGGCTAGCGGATTCCTTGGCGTATTACTGCTGCCGGAAGCCGACGCAGCTCATGATGGTGAGTTACAATGCAGCACATAAAAAGCCAGTACATTAATTACTATCGTGGCTTTATATATTATTTTTGTGTATTAATATTCATATTACATTTAATTATTTCCGTCGTCTAGAAGGTTTAACTACTGCGGGAGTGCATTGTAGTTGCATTGCACCTGTTACGTTTTGTGCAATATCACTACAAGGCAATTCTCGCGCTAGTTCTTTACAACGCATGCTTTATTATGATTTGCGAAGGACTCGGTAAGCTATTTTTGTTTTTTTTTTTTTTTGTATTCAAGACTGCCATTATTTGTGTTACGCCGCCTTTTTGTATTTATAAAATCATGATAAGTATATTAATGTATATATAGCATAAAATTAATATATTTTCGGATTTACATCTCGCCTGCCCGTGCCCACGGTTGCTGTAAGGTAACCGAAACGTCGGGATCATGTCGTTTTGAAGTAATAAAAAAATCGCGTAGTAAATCCGAAAATATATTAGCTTTATTTAAATGACTCGCGAATATCATAGATATCATTATATAGAGCTTTTTAGTTGTATTAAATTTATTACAATCTAATATTATTGTGTATAGCGTCTACATTGACGCCTCTACATCTATAGATCTACATAGATTGAAAGGAATTCTGATACCAAGAGGAAAAACCTTATAATAATTCCTACGTAACATCTATTTATGAACCGATTTCGATTCTTCGATTAAGTGTTTGCTTGTCCTGGAATTGGTGATATTTACATACTTGATGAATTAGATTCGCAAAATTTGTTTGGAAGATTTAAGAAACAATGTCTATAGCTTTCATCTGTATGTTATTCCAGCTGATGCAGGTCCTATGCTGTGATTGGGTGCTGGAGGTGAGGGCGGGGGTGTGGGAGGCGCGCGGCGCGGGAGGGGGCGCTTCCCCCGTCCACAACCAGCTGGCTGGCTTCCAGAGAGATTTACACTCTTTGAGGAGGCTGTCGCAGAACTTACCGGTAATATTAGACATCTTTCACACCGACATGAAAATTACTCCTGAATATTGAGTAAGCGTTTTGTTATATACAGGAGTTAAATTATAAATTTCAATTGTAATTTTATTTATTTAAAATTTAGTTTGTTTGTGCTTTTGATCAATCAATCGTATCAACTTGATTATTTTTCTTAAATATTAATTTTAAACGCTTCAAAGATTAGTAATTTTAATTTACCCAAGAAATCCTAGATTCAAAATTGTTCTGGCAAACATATAAACTTCAGGTCTACGGTTCAAAGCAGCATCTCCATAGTGAATTTATAAATCCAAATAATCTATTTATATTAAGACTAACACGCTTTAATAGTTTGAAGAATTACAGAATTTTCAAAGTTTCATTGTTTAATTCGTGTATGATTATAATATAATATTTATATATTAACAACTTAATCGACATCAAGGCTACAAGTAACACAGTCCGTACATACAATAATAATAAGTTATTTCAGTGGGTGACGTCACGCGTGTTCCTGCACTCCGCCGTCTGCCGCATGATGGCGGGCGCGGCGCCGCGCCGCACGCAGCAGTTGTTAGACGGCAGTCTCAGACCCAGGTCCAACAGGACCTCGCTGATATGCGGCAAGGGTGAGACAAAATAATATCACGTTATACAGTCCAGCTCAGATTATATTATTGCATAGTATATCATATACGAATAATTAGCGAAACATTTTTGGCACTTAAGTATGACACATACTTCACATACAATTCGTCTTAATGCATATTTTACGTGCCATACACGTAATTTTTAATTTAATATATGAATGATTCTTGAAATCTGACGAAGTAAAGACGAAGCTTATATAGCCAGTGATTTTGTATGGTATGATATATATTTTAATAAAAGCTGAAGAAAAATTGTATGTGTGTATCCAGAGCGTGCGTTAGAAGGAGGTGGTGGGGAGGGCGAACGTGCGGTGGCTTTATACATGGCGTGCAAGCATCTCCCGGCGGCGGTGCTAGCGACCCCTGGCGAGAGAGCTGGTATGTTGGCGCAAGCTGCAGCCACGCTACAGAAGATAGGGCACCGTTCCAGACTGCCACACTGCTACCACCTGATGAAGACCTTTGGCACTCTGCCCGCGCCTTGACAACTGAGAGCGATTTCGTTATCTGTTATTTGTATTGATTCAAT
This sequence comes from Danaus eresimus, assembly GCA_018231745.1. Lineage (NCBI taxonomy): Eukaryota > Metazoa > Arthropoda > Insecta > Lepidoptera > Nymphalidae > Danaus > Danaus eresimus. Next base: position 3,470 of record DVQP01001527.1, read on the forward strand.
CATTTGTAATAAAATGTAGATGATATCTCGTTTTATGATTACACGAGTCTACAATTGAGAACCTAATTCGTATATCTTATTATGATAAACATTGTAATAATAATAAACACTGTACAGTTAACAACGCATATACATAATCATTTCTCCCAAATGTTATGGTGATAATAATTCACTGGACTCAACCTAACTTTCTAATGTGTTACAAATACTTCCTTAACTAGAGCCTAGAACCTTCCGTCCTTATCTGAAGTCTGGATGCTCTACAGATCCTCCAATTTGTGTTGCAAATTCTTTGACCTAACATATTTTATTTGAATTACACTTAATATTTTTGGACAGATTCTCAAAACTATCTTTTAAAGCTAAATTTTTAACAAGAAGTATTGACTGCGCTCCACACCAGGATATTGATCCACCGTTTAGGGGCTGAATAAGTTTTTTTCTGTCCTGTGATTCTCTTCCTCTTTAACCGCTTCCATTAGATTAATGGTCAAATCTTCGTATAATAGCGTTGCTCTTACTATTAGAGATATGAATACGATGTTCCACACAATAACTTTTTGTCAAACGTAACCAAAAACTTTTTTAAATGTTTTAATATTCTAAACAATACCGCTGTTATTAGTTCAAAATAAGTATTAAAAAGTTTATTAAAAAAAAATTATTTACATTTCTTATCACTATTAAAAAATCAATGGTTGTTGCCGTATTAGTTTCATGTTTTGCTCCGGGTCCTCTACTATATATTGACAATCTCTAATGAATTATTAATACTTTAGGTTGTACAATTATTGGTAATAAATGATCAATTTGTTGTTCTTTAATTTATAAAAACGGAGCGAAAAAAAACATTTAAGTTAGTAATGTCTTATCCGTCATAAGCTGTCTGTGACCCTAAATACATTGTATTCTCTGTTCCATTATCACATTTTTTAGATTTTATGAAAGACCAAAATAAGTTGGAGATTGTTTGGACGATTTCTTAGAGAGAAAAAGTTCTTTTTTTGTAATATGGTCTTCATGTTCTTCTCTGTTTATTATTTTTGGGAGTTGACACCTTCTAACAAACATATCCATGGCATCTGTGGTACGTTTTCATATGGACGATGGCTCTTCTTTAAGGCTTTTGTAGTCCAAATGCAGGTGAAAAATTAAACAAAAAAGAACACATCACCTAGGTTTCGCAGCAACTCAGATTCGAAATTTTATTGCCTTAGATATCGATATCATTTGGACGTCTAAACCAATCAGGCTGAAATTTCCAGTTAATGGCAACAGAACAATAATAAAAATAATATTTAACTATAAGAAATATTGACTTAATAGGTTTTTAATTTAAATTCATCTTGTTTCCACAACGGCCCACACTCACTGTGACTTACTTCTTATATTATATCCCTGGATGTGAAAAACAAACAAAATTTTATTTTAATCTATGGGCATACTGACACTCGCGCGAGATTGGGATTGTTATTTAAAACATTATAGTTTAATAAGTATTAATCTATCATATTGTTTATCGAATATTAGAAAATAGGTTCTTAAATCGGAAATTGTATATGTTTCATTTCCTGAAATCAATTTTTCTTTATTAAAATGGTAAGTTTTAAGTGACTTATGCAAAAATCGATTACATTTTCAAGTAAAAACTTCACTAATGGACACTTAATAAATTACTGTTTTATAGACTACTACAGTTAATGTTACTCAAAAAAAGAACACAAACTCTAACGCCCCACCTGGTGGGGTTCGTAAGAAATCAGGACCAAAGTTCGAACTATCTGAGGAACAGAGACGGGATATCAAAGAAGCTTTTGATTTATTTGATACTGAGAATACAGGAAAAATAGATACAAAAGAGTTAAAAGTTGCAATACGGGCTCTAGGTTTTGAACCGAAAAAGGAAGAAATCAAAAAAATGATCGCAGAAATTGATAAGGGTGATGGCAAAGTCTCCTTTGACGATTTCTTGGATTTGATGACTGTTAAAATGGCTGAAAAGGATACAAAAGAAGAAATTATGAAGGCTTTTAAATTATTTGATGATGATGAGACAGGTATCACATTAAAACAATGTCAAATTATATTGTTATTCAGATTAATGTTTTTGGTGGCAAACTTGTGTTATTGATAATTAGAATAAACAATAATAAAACTTAATACTTTACAGGTAAAATTTCATTTAAAAACTTAAAAAGAGTGGCCCGAGAGTTAGGAGAAAATTTAACAGACGAAGAATTGCATGAAATGATTGATGAAGCGGATAGAGACGGTGATGGGGAAATAAATCAGGAAGAATTCTTACGTATAATGAAAAAAACTAGCCTATATTGATACAGATATATATATTTATTGAAGTTTGCACCATATTTCACAATGTTAATCTGGTTTAGTTCTATTTGATACAAAATATTGTTTTTGAATGTGATGTAATACTAAAATTACTAAATATTTTCTTTGCTGTGTTGCACAAAGTAAAAGAATAGTTTTAATAAAGCTCTATTCTAAATCAGATTTACATAAAGTATCTTGTTACACAATTGAGGAAGACACTTATTTTATTAAAACACTATTACAATCTTATTTTATTTAAAAGAATCTGCAATTTTCCACAATACATATTACTTTCAATAAGTACATTTTTTGTTGTCAGAATTTACAAGGTTGCTAACAGTAAATGTAATAAATAGCGTCTTGAATAGTTTGTTTATGTGGATATATTTTAATTGTGCTTATGCTTAAGTAAGATGTAGCCTCTGGATAAAGTAGAGCTGTAATTTTCATAAAAGATGGAAATTATATCAGATCTCATAATCAGTATATAACAAAAGTAAAATATTACTTAAAAATCAGATCTAAGATATTAATATGCATACTAAAAATATCTGATCGACATTTAAAATGGCATTGTATGGTTGTAAAAAAGAATTAATGGATTTATAAAAACTTACTGCCCCATTCATAAATAAATGTTTTTAAACTTTTTAAATTGTGTGAAAATAAAGCAGACTGTGACTCACTTGATCGAATATTTGATAATCGTTTAGGAGCTAAGATTTAAAAAAGTTTATCATTTGTGCATAAGGCGGTAAAGTAACTATCTTTTTAAAAAAGGTATAATTTATTACAAGTATTAGTTATATTCATAACATGGTCACAAAAGTCACTATTTTAGGTGAATTTTATACCAATGTTTCTGATATGTACAAAATTCTACACCTATTAATTGTTAAGCATTATTTTATTGAGAATTTAATATTATCTATTGTAACTGAGTTTTTTAAGCAGAATTGAATAAATGGCACTAATATATTGATTTTTATTGTATATTAAATAACAATAAAAAGATTCTGACAAAGAAATGGTTAAAACATATAAAAAACATTTCACTTAAAAGTAAAAGATCTTATCTATTTGACTATTTTTGCCTCTTGCTATTTAATTAGATCTTTCGGCAACAGTGCCTTCTGCTTGTCCAAAATAGGCTTTGTTACACATTTTTACAAACAAACCAGTTTCTACAACACCTGGAATCATTTTTATTTCAGAATTGACTTGATCCCAATCTAGATCTTGGTTAGTAAACAACCAATCAAGAATAAAATTACCATTATCAGTAACAACAGGCCCGGCTTTTGCAATTGCATTTCTCAGTTTAATCTCCCCTCCAAACATTTGTATTATTTTAATTTTTATAGGTACATAAGCCATGGGAACAACTTCAATAGGTATTCCTTTTTTGTATCTATCACCCAATTTCTCAGAGTCTTTAGTATAATCTGCAATTACTATCATCTTTTTTGAACATGATGCAATAATCTTCTCTTGCAATAAGCAACCACCACCTCCTTTTATTAATGTCATATTGGCATCAACTTCATCAGCTCCATCTATAGTAACATCAATAGTGGGATTCGTATCAAGTTCTCCTAATATAAGGTTATGTTTGATAATTAACTGCTTTGCTTGAAATGACGTTGGAATACATGTCACCTTAAGGTTTTCTGTTTCTACTCTTTCGGCTAGACGTTGCACTGCATATACAACAGTTGAACCACTACCGATTCCAACAATATTATTATTTTGCACAAATTCATCGACAGCGCGATATGCCGCTACCAACTTAGCTTGTTCTAAAGACATTTTGGTTTCAGATGTATTGTAGTAATGCCTTCCAACAACGTGTTGCACAAATTTTCTCACAGAAAACATATACTTACAATTAGTTTCTATTTATAAACTAATTTAAAATTAGTTCACTGATATATTCGACACTGGTTATAAATTACGGTGCTCTTTTATCGTTAAAACGTCTTATATATATAACTTTTATAAAAGAACAGAGTTCACTTTGACAATTAATATAGTACGATAATAATTATCTATCTAACACATTTTTTTAAAACTTGATAAAACATCCAACTTCCAAACAAAAATGTAAAGGTTATGCTGCCTGTTGATAAGTCATATATTTACAACTGTGTTTAATGTTCATATAGGTATATTCCAAATTACGTCAAATGAAGCGATTGCTCAGAAATTATTGGAAGGTACAAAGCTAAGCTTCTGAAAAATCTTGGCATTTGTTGTTTTTATACTTTCAATTCGCTATATAATAAAATATTCGTAAACGCAAAGTAAAAATATTAAGCAAAAAAAAAACACATTAACCTAACACATTCTATACAAAATATAAAACGTCGAATCAGTCAACACCATCTGTGGCAAAATAACTGCAACTGTTGATGAATACAAGTTTAAAAACCCTGAGATACAAGCTTTGCTGCTAAACAGACGGCGAAATCTATTCAGAAAACAGAAATATCACGAAAAGTTGCATAAATAAACATAGATGTCGCGATTAACCAATTCAAACACAAACAATTAATTCGAATGAAAAATACAGTATCGCCTTGTATTTGTACATACATGTAACATATGTATACTATTTATATGTTATTACAAAAAAAATATATATTTGTGTAGCTACTATCAATAGTATTTTATGAGATAGGAAGATATTTTACAGAAATTTTATTTCTTACATAGTAAAGGTGCATTTTTTTATATTTATCTAAATATTTATATACATATATATACTTGTGAATAATTGTTTATTTTCTTTTAAATTTGAAAATAAATTAAGAAAAAGATAAACATGAGCTTTTATATATTTATTTTTAATTTTTAATAATAATGTCGGTCATTTTTTTAATTTTCTTTATCATTCTATCTTGATCGATGAGCAAAGATTTTACTAAGGATAGATGAGAACTTAAATTTGGTTGTGAAGAATGAGTAGATATTTTAGAGCCTATATTTTTATCGTTACGTGGATTTTCATCAGGGGAAAGATTTGTATGATTTATTTTATTAAAGAGTTTATTTTTATAGTAAATGATTTCTTTGTCACGCTTAGACAACTGATAACTAACATAGGCAAGTTCTTTTTTAAGAGTTTCCAGGTTAGATACAAGAATACTTATTTTGTTGTGAAGAAATCTATTTCTTTGTTCCAAAAGTTGACACTTTTCGTGTTCAATACAAAAATCATATTTATGTTTTTCACATTCATTGATAATTGTTTTTAATTGCTCGAGCAACGGTATATCGGAATTATATGAGGAATCAATCTTATTTTTTTGTAATTTATTATATCCTTTGATAATGTGGTTCTTGATGTTATCAAAGGCTTCTTCAAAGACACCATTTCTTATAGCTAAATGCCTTATCAGTGCAACGTTTTGCATTGAATTGCGGTTCCAGTCTCGGCTATGAAGAATGTTGTTTTTGAATCCCCAATCTTGTTTTTCTTTTGAGTATATGAGAAGCTTTACTAAAACTTAATATACATTTTTAGGTTTAAGGATTATTTTACGAAAAAGGGACAATATACGTATTTATATTACTTACTCCAACAAGTTTTCACGTTTTGGTTTAATCGTTTTATTTGTTTTCTTTTTCTTTGAAGTCGTGATTTGTAAATCACGAGACTGTTTAAAGGCTCAATATCTTCTGGTTTCTCAAAAAAATGTTTCTCGGTGTAATGAAATCTTGAATTCATTAACATTTATTTAGTTAAACATTAAGAATCTAATGATATTATGATGATATATATGATATTTTTACTGGTGAATATTTTTGAAACAAATTATATAAATTCTAGCATATTTACATCATTCACGTATAAATATAAGAAAAGAGTGAACTATTTTATAGTCTTCTTCTTACCTCTGTATTTCTCTTGTTATGGCGGTCAAAGCCATGTACATTTTATTTACATCAGAGTCAATAAATCTTTTTGGGTAAGCAGCTACTACATTATTGGAGTCACCGCCTTTGCTACCCATAGTCTTTAAAGGTAATTGATTGATTTATAAATATTTTTTTTATATTAGATTTCAATAATACAATAATATTGTTTATAAAAATGGATGCAGATAAATTTATTTTTAAATATCATGAACATGCCCAGTTTTAAGAAGGTAAAATTACAACTAACCTTCTTTTATACCAAAAGTTGTATTTATTACTTTATTATTCAATCGCTCTCATGCTTAGTGTAATATAAGAAAGTAATGGTTAGAAAAAAGGAATAGAAAACGTATACCCTAAATAGAATATTATAGTTCATTTTGAATTAGGATGGTTTCAATGCCCTAATGTAATTTGCTGAAGTTATAGACAAGCCGTATTAGGTTGGTAGCCAATTTTCCGCCCAACACCGACTAGCGAACTGCTATTTCGTTTGTTCGCGAGACAACCGCTTGTGTGGTAACCATTTCACGCTCGATTTCAGTTCTACCACTATAACATACCGTATAATGTATAGAAGTCCCGATAGCACGCTACGTTAAGCTTTAGGGAATAAGAATTGCATTTAAACATTGACAGTACCTATTACATGTAAGATTACTCTATAGTTATTCAGTAATAGTAAACCATTACTAATTAAAATGTAGGTTACATACATTGTCTATATATTTTAACATGTAAGCGTTCACTGTTGATTTGAAAAGACACGTTGTAGCTGTGTGGTATTTGTAGTAGGGTTGCCGTGTAAGACACTTTTTCCAGTCATTGTTCTAGTTACGTAATTGAACTATGTATAGTGATTGCGGGTGATGCTTTGTAATGATAATGATTCTCAACTATACTTTTAAGAATCCTGATCTCCTTACTTAGCCGTTATCCGCACGGTCGGTTTATTTCAATTTCCTTCATAAAAGACGCCATTCTCGGATTTGAAGTAAATTTATCATGCTCGGATAAAGCGGGCACTTTTTGTGCTTTTCTTGTGCCTGGATCTGACCCGAGATCTGTCCACTTAATGTGAATAATGGTGTGCGATGGAAAACGAATGCGGATTTGAACACAAAAGACAACAATGCGAAACGATTTTAAGATTTGATACAAGGATTTCGTTGAGATAATATTGCTTTGATGGGAAGATATCACTGAAAATAACTATTTGATGAATACGCAAGACGGCTTTATTTACGTGAAAATACTATAAGATGACATTATTAAAGACCTACATTATAAAAAACACTTTTGTTTTCTAAAACAAAAGATTTATATTTTGCTATAGGATATTATTGGTTTCATAAAAAATATATCAATAATCTGACTACTAACTGGAGAACTAGTGGCTTGATGAATAGCAAACCTCACGTGTACAAAATTTTTTGTCCAAGTTTTTATTTAACTTCAATGTTTTTAATGTATTCGTTTCAAATATGGATCTAAATTTTTAAACTGTTTTGCTTAAATCCAATGTGGTGTGATTTTGCCAATATAACAAGTCAATGACTTATTTACCTTATATTATATTTCTAATGTGTACTTTCTAAGTAATCCAAGTCTAAAGTACGGTTAGAATAAAGAATACTATAATTGAGAAATAAACTTTAAATAAAATATGTACATCTTATAAATCGATTACTAAAGATATCATATAAAGGCTTGTCTGGAAAAATTTGATCAGGATGGAAAAATATATATAATTTTTGAAAGAGATAAATGTCTATGAAAGCCAATTCTGCATTAACAATACCTGCAATAACATATGGAAATGTGTGCTCTGCTACTAGGGATTAAAATGAATAGTAATGTCATGGAGAAAACATGATATGAGATGAATAGTATTTGAGGAGCAAAAACTGATAGTTGAGAAATATATAATTAGAAAATGTTAGAGAAGTTGACATCTAAGTGATTTTCCCATAATAACTTTTTATAGAAAGAAAAGCAAGACATATTTATATAAAATAGAGTGATAATATGGTTAAATGGATGAAAATCTGAAGGAGAATGATGGTATGTGGTTAAATTTTGAATAAAAAAAAGTAAACGAATAAAGACATATCGGGAACTTAGACCAAATATACATAAGTATCACATAGGAAAACATTTAAGGTCTTTGTGTATAGAATCCTATTAAGGTTATATTTCAAAAATAATTCACGTTGTTGGAGGCTTCAAAAAGCTCGTTAAAATATACATTTTTTGGGTAAAAGCTGAACTAGTGAAGTTGGAGCAACAACTTTGAACTATCGAGTACTATAGAAATGTCGTCACAACATTTAGTTTCACCTCGAAAAACTCACGAATAAACTTTTGTTTAGCGATAGAGTGTATTTAAATAATATTTGACAGATTTGGAAAAAAAATTATAGAAACCTCTATGGCCTTTTGATATTTTGATGCTTTTAATTAAAACGACAACTGAAAAATGTGATGTCTATGTTTACGATTAAAATTTGACACTAAACTATTTATAAAAAACTTTATAAAAGGAAAAATAAAGCGGCGATATGGTGACAATATTGTGACAAGATATTTAATGCACGCTGACATTCTGAAATCCACTTCAGGATGTTATCTTGGGAATGCCAGTACTTTCATTATGATCGATTTTTGCTGCAAAACGTCTTGCATGCTATGGCATCAGTCGAGAGCACATTGCAAGAATTATTCATAAAAAATAATAATTTTCCTTGAAATGTCTTTATAAAATGTAATCAATTTTTTTATTTTGTACTTAAATTTTTTAATGATACTGTAATTGTAAATGGAAATGTTTCTAAGGGTATGTGTGCTTAAATACGATAATTTTTTAATTGAAGGAAGATTTATTGATGAGTTGAGATAAAATATCACTTACGCTTTATTACATTAAATTAATGTTAATAATGTAGTGATATTAAGATTTATTTTGGTATATAAATCTAAATAAAACTAAACAAACGAGTGATTGAATCCTGTGTAGTACTTTATTTTATTGAATTACTTCTTCACAAGTAAAACGGTCGTATGTGATCTGACTAATTAAATCGTAATAAAGAACAGAATTCAGATATTAAAATTTGCATTTAGAGTAGCAGATTTAATATTGTGTGAAATTTTTAACAACGATTTTAATTTTATAAAGCCACGCGTTTAATAATGCGGGGCCAACGACCGGCAAATATGGTTTTCATAAATATCTCGATAAACTTTCCATACCGAAGTTTAATATAAATTTTAAGAGAATGTAATGAAATATCAAAATTACGTATGACAATAAACAAATTTATAATCAACGAAGAAAAACATTAAAGCGTTGGATGATACTTAAGGAAAAAAAATAAATAATTTAAGAATAAAAAAGTATATTGGGTGAACAAACTAAACTAAATTTCTTTTACCGAAAAGTTAAGTGCATTAAGATTAAAGGCAACCCTTAAACCAGTTAAGGTTATACGTATATTTATAGCTACACAATAATTATACAGTAGGTATATATATAATTTACAATTCATATATTTTTGCAACGGACCGTACCGGATATAAATAGTTAAATGTTCTGCTCTAATACAATTTGTAGTAAACCATGATCCCGATTCTAAGGTCGCATTATCGGATTGGAAAAAAATATCGCTAACTTCACTTGGTAAACAAAATGATGGCTTGATGAATTATATTAAAGTTGATATTAGTTTGAACGTAGAGGTTGGTACGAGGGTGAGTTTTACAATGTTCATGTGACGGTGAAACCTTTTTGTTGGGTCCTTTGTGCAGAGTATCCGGACGCCCTGGGGGAATGGCCACGATTTCTATTACACCAGTTTTCGGAAGACGATTACCACCAGCGAGTTAAAATAGTTTTTCTACTTACAGAAACACTGTCAAATATTATTGCAAATATTGAGAATGTATATTTCAGAATGAATAAACCGATGTAAATAATAACATATTGGAATTAAAATATATGTGCAATAAAATGCATTTAGAAGATATGGCTACAAATGATGCAATAATGTCAGGTCACGTTTGGACAGTATTTTGAGTTGAAAGTTGTGCACCAGCTGTTTTAAGCGGAGATGCGATCTACTTTTGAATAATTTTCTCTTCAATTTTAACGTTTCCACTAAAAACATCTAAGGTAAATGTTTAATAAGAGTTAATTTTTAAAAAAATACAATTCGCGTTAAATATTCATAATAAATTACTGGTTTAAACACAAATGATGTATTTTGAAATCTGTAAGTGATAAAACATAATAAAACGGTAATGTTTAATAATGTTTATATTAATATTGGAATAAAATAAAATACGCGCAATAACTGTCCCGCGTTGTTCTGTAATGTAGATTACGTGTCACGATAAACAGATCTACATTGTATGGATATTTAGCTATCGAAATTACAAGGTATTATACCAACGATTCCAGCAAATGGTGTCATTTGTTGAAAATATTTGTCCAACGGTAATGCCAGGTGATTCTGTGAGCTCTGGTAACAATACAGTAAAAACGTTCGATGTAATTATGATCATTTCGTCTGCCATTTCATTAACAGTAACGGCCATCAGCGTTTTACAATGACAATTAAATCAATAGTTTTTTTATTTGCACAAGCGGTTTCGATTTCCGACGTGAGTTAAATGAAATATCTATTTTTTTTGTGTATACTTTTGTATATTTTCTTTAATTCTGTAAAGTTTACAGATGACATTTTTCTGTAAGAATTTTATAGCAGACGCAGAGAATACACATCCCAAGTATAGTGTAAGGGTTCGAGTGAATTTTCTGCTCTGGCGCGCTCCGAGATGAAGAGACCTCTAGAAAACTAACTAAAGCTGTACATATAAAGTTCAAAAAGAATGTTCATTCTTTGAGCTCCTTTATAAAATACAGTTAAAACGTCACACACCCATTGTTTGTTTAAAATGTTTATGGTAACATCGTAAACTGTAGATGCTTATCTAGGATCGCATTAATATAAATATAATAACTAAATATTTCTTTTTTACCTTGAACATATAATTGTTTGGTATACATGAGTTTGGTTTTGCGGGACACGTGGCGTGATTCAGAACTTTGAGGATTTTTGAAAAGTATAAATAGTAAACTCTAAACCGATTCTAATGTCTTCTAATTTCTAAATTTTTCGTATGAGTAAAAAATACGTTATTTTATATCAACATTTTGCTGACCAACAAACAAAAACAATACCATCGTCACACAACAAATCCAGACCATGGTAATATTTGCGTATGTTTCAAATTCCTCTCGCATACGAACGAGCGTTTCACCTGCCATAGTTTATTACCTATTCAACATTCACACAAATAAAAATGTATATTGTATAAGCGAATGGCGAATGGTGAGTGGCGAGTTTGATTTACGAGGGAACGGGCGGCCGGTTGCGTCGCGGGGTGAA
>DVQP01001528.1:0-15157 GCA_018231745.1 Danaus eresimus
TAACTAATCTAATAAGCGCTGTTTGACGTTGAATAAGTGTTTTCCTTTTATAATTTTTCGACATAAGTGTTTGTGTTTTGGAGAAAGTTATATTTTCAATAAAAACTTCTACAAATGAATTATTTTTCTATTTTTAGCTGCGTGTGATGTTTTAATTAAATAAGTCAGATTATCTGTCGTCTTGACATTGACCAAATGACGTTACGTCGTATAAATGGATATATATTATTGCTTTATTTTATGTACTTAAATGAATTGAACATGAATGTTAAAAATATATTTATTTTTAAACATTATAATGTTTTTGCAATAATTAATCAATTAAACAAGCAAATACATTTAAATATTGAAAAAAATATGTTATACATTTTTAGAACCACAATAAGTATGTGTTTCTTCAACAAGAATTAACGACATCTGACTCGTGATGCTGTATGTCGATATTCTTCGAAGTACATCACTATCGGATATGCCCGTTTGACTTCATTGCTCTCGGTCAGATGGAGTGCACTTTATTGTCTAAATGGGATATTGACGATTCGCTTTCAACAAACTTGAATTGTTGTATATTATTGGATAGGATTCAAGGCTTTGGCACGGTTGTTATAAAGACTAACATTGCATACAGCAATATAAAAGAATGGCTGAATCGTTTTGAATAAACTAGTTATAGATTGCCTTATTTAAAAAAATATATTTTAATGGAATAAGCATCTTATATCCACTGTACTAAGGATTACAATTCCTTAATGGAAATGACGCAATGGGTTTGTTGTTCAAAATGTTTAAGTGTACCGAGAGGGCTTTTGATATGAAATGAATTGTGCGTCCATTAAAGGAAAGTTTAATATTTATGTTTAATTGTTATTTCAGGCATTGTATTTATCAATAGCACTGGAGCATGTTTGTTTTTCTTGAGAGTATATCACAAAGTACCTCATAGAAGTAAAATTATGTCGTTAAATAATATTAATTTGAAGGTTATTTCCGTACTACTGCGCTTAAAATGGAACTCTGTTTGTACGCCGTCGTCATGACTTCGGGCACAGAAAAAGTTGGCATTCTATGTCTAGGTACGATAAAAAGAAAGGTTTTATTCCGTTTTGTACATAATTCTCAAACTGTATTTTATTGTTCTTTCATTAACATGAAAAATATGAATGACTTGTTTTCGTATTATATTTTTATTTATCATTAAATTACTTTAATAGCCCATTATAATAAAATGGCTATTACTCTCACATTTCATGAACAACTTACTTCCTCTTTCTAATATTTAATTTACCTACATTATTATCAGTTGATTAATTATTTATCAATCAAGTATTTTAAGTCGTATTGGATAATTTTTTTACGAGTTCTCTTATCGGTTATATTATTTTTATGTTCCGATGGAGTACGTGCTCGACATCACATACACATGTTACTTTGTTCTAACGAAGTTTTCATGAAATTGAAATAGATGGCGCTGTAATAGCACGAAGGGTTTATTTTAAAAAAGTGAAATAACAGTTTATGCCCTTCGTATTTACGAAGAATTAGATATTTCGTATGATAGCAATCGTCACCGTTAGTGAACGTGTTTGTACTAACTGCGGATATATTGAAAATCTAAGAGATATTCGATAATTTTCCTTCAGATATTCCTTCTAATGTTATTTATTTTATATAATTCTTAGTTTTATTTATTAATTACATTACTATTATCTACGATTGTCACGGTTGTTAAATACATACGTCGTAAAATTCGTCTTCATTAAAGAGAATTCCTTTCGTGACATTCTATATTATTCTAGGAATAAAAATTGATAGAGTAAACAATATAAACGTGAAATATTTGTTTACGATAGTATAATTGGCGTAGCATTTCATTTAATTGTGCCATTAAAGTTATCCAAATTATTTGTGTAAATAAAATAACTTTGCTTCGTTTAAGGCGTGCTGTGCATTTCCCGATGGGATTGTTGACATTTTATTCATTCGTGAGCAAGGAAGCATTGTGTCGTGTTCAATTGATTCTGAGGCTCGTGTGTCACCAGCGTCTATTATCGTTAACGATGTGAAATATTCTAAAAATATTTCCATGAATTTGCATCCTTTGTCTGATATACAAAAAAAAAATTCAGTCAATTATTTCTGCCTATACATACATGATTTCAACAGATACTCCTTGGTTTTAAACTCTTCTCTTTTCATACATTCAAATTATCTTTTAAACCAACGATATCGAAAACTGTTATTTGTTTTCATTATACCTACTTACGTTCCGTTAGTAGTGTAATTACTTCTTGTTTCATTATTACTACGACAATATCAAACCGGTATAATTTACGTAGAATATTTCACAAGGACGTCAACTGGTTACAATATTTATTGATCGCTGATAACATATTAAAACGAATTATGAAATTAGATTTTGTTTTGCGCGACACCATTGATTCAATATACTTATTGTTATGTACTTGATGACACGAGAGTTCGATTTACATACAATTTGCGTGACAATTAGATTTGTTTTTTTTTATTTTATTTTAAACGAAACTTTTTGCTTTTGGTCTCATTGTTTTATAAGCTTAAATAACTTGAAATTGACAAATAGGGCGAGATTAAATGGCAGATTTAAGATTTAGACAATTAAAACATGATATCTTGTGTATGATTATTGAGGTAATTCCGTCATTTAAAGTCATTAATATACGCAAAGATCTTCAGTTTCAATCACGAGACGGAGGCATGGATAACTTTTATTGTATTGTGTGAAATTATTTAGAACAAGCAGATTGATTTTAACATAAAGGATGTTCATTCCATACCGAATATAGTTAGTGCCTTACATCGGACGCGGCGCAAGCGTCGCGTCTATTTCGAAACAACCAAGTTCATTATCGTCGGTTTATTACGCACTAGAGATGGCCGTCATAACGATATCGATAGATTAAAAATATACGACGCCCTATGTAATATACTAGTACAATAATGTATAGCACAGAAATTTAAATTTAAACCCGTTTATATAGATTAAGAAATAGTATTCTTATATTTTTTTGAACTATCACAATATTTAATCACAGAATTCGTGCTCAAGCGATACCAGTACCGTACATACATACACCCATTTCTCAATAAAATTTCGAAAAGCTTCAATGTTGTTAACTTTGAACGTAAATGCAAAATTTTTTTTATGATAATTATGTCTTAACAATTACCGAATACTTGTGCATTTCCTTTTCAATAATTGAATCGTAACGAGAAAGCTCTCACCGTCTGTGTTAATAGAGTCTTTAATTGTTCACAAATTTGAGTGGAGGGTACCGATCGACTTGACACTCGTCAGAGGAAGTGCTTGGGACTCACATTTTTAATGACTTAAAACGTAATAAATATATATAAAGTATTTGTTATGATAACGTTAATATATAGTTGTATACTCGTACTACGTTAGAATCATTTATGATTAGGACTAAGGTAAAAAAAGTATGAGGAAATCTAAGCGAACAGTACCCTACTACTACTAACATGTTACAGCAAAGAGCTATGGTAAATTTTTCTCCAAATTTGATAACAGAAGAACAACTTTTTCTGCACTTGAAAAGAACCTGGAATTTGATAACATCCGATTTTGGATAACTTAATTTTGTATGAATAACGGATTCCTAACTCTAATTAATGTCAGAGAAGTAAATACTGTTTATTAACTTTATTTTAAATGTCTTTTTTTTTGTTATTCTATCACTTTACTTTTCATAACTTCCTACATAAAAATCTATGTATGCATAAATTAAAAATTACACATTAAACTAAAATCACAAAAAAAATATAAAAAATCTTTGATGAATCTCTTTTTAGGTAATGCAAGTATAAACAATAATATAAACTTCATATTCATATATAATTAAAAAAATATATAAGGAATATATAAAGAATTTCATATAATATTGTAAAAATGAAATATCTCTAGGCAATGTTGATGTGTGCATATAGTTGACAAGTTTCATGTAATATTAATATTTATATCAAAATTTTTACATTACAAAATAAATTGGTATTAATTTAAAATATTGACAAATAATGCAAATTAATCACAGTTCGGTATTTTCATACGTTTGCGTGGCACTGTCCTTTCAAAACCAGAACCGGAAGCGAATTCAGGAAGAAATCCCGCGAATAGGTTAATCAACCGTAATTATGAGTCGAGATTGATACGTTCAGCGTGTTCTATATTTGGAAAACTGACACGATATGAACATGCCAGAATTTATAATAGAATATGTGGATAACATGTAATAATTATACCCCAGTGTTTAATAATTTATGTACACTTATTATCCAAGGATGTTGTCGATTTTCTTAAACTCCTTGGAAAGTATTCAAATAAATAAAATTAATGAAATTCGGCTATTGACAAAGTCAAAACAAACACAGACTTTCAGCAGAATACAAGTGGTATGGAACGAAACATCGTAATGAAAGTATTGTTTTATATTAGCCATAGATAAAAGTAAATGGAAAATACGTGTTATGAATAATCGTAGCGTGAGAATCTGTGACTAGTGCTGTTGTTTTCTTTGAGTAAGTTTCTATGTATAAATTATCAATAGGACAAATAAGGATATCGGTTGTAACACTTATTGGTATTTAAAAATATATTTAATACTTTTAACTCTCTCTATACAAATATGTATGAAAACTATGAAATGATAATTTATAAACAAATTAAACGTTACTACACCGAGATTATAAAAACATTGAAACATAAAAATACGTATTAGTAAATAAATATTAATGTAAGATATTTTTTTAAGTTAAAAAGAAGACACTCGGTATAGTAGTTTATGAGTACGTCTGAGTTTGTCTGTCTGTTTACGTACAAAAGCTCTTAAACTTGACACTATGAGTGGCGTGCGAATGGCTTGTTAAGAGATGTGTAGGACGATTCGCCGTCTTTACATCAGAAATCTTAATAAAACTGTTCACATACATCAATATATTGATAGGCGAAAATCGATTTGTGTTTATTTTAAAAATTATATATCCGCGAATGTATTGTGGCCTCAGTCAAAGTTAACTATATAAAACATAATTTATGACGGACATTGATACCTTTATTTAATTTCATGCCTTAATTTAGTATTTTCATTTTTTATGGCAATAAATTAAACAAATTTATATTTTTTCCAATTCTAATAGAAAATAAATTTTTAAGGATTGTTAAGAAACAAGTCTCATGATTTTGCGGTTTGCAAATTTCCTCACGTTGTCACCGTGTTTATCTTTCGTTATCTTTTAGTTAATTGTTTAACAAACAATAGTCATGTCACAGTCATGTTTATTTCATGACGCTAGTGGGCGTGTGGGAGCATTTTAATCATTAATTAAATTTATGATTTATTATATGTCAAATAAATATTCAAAACATTTGTAGAAGATCGTAAAGTGAGCTTTAATTCGTTTTCTTTTTTCGTATACGCTCTCGTTTGACTTTTGGCCTTCATCCATCGATCATGAGCATGTTAATTGTAATCGCTATGACAACGGTATGCTAACTCCAGTTGAACATCTTAATACTGTATACAAAGTTGTAACAAATTAACAAAAAATAATACACAGAAACTCAGAGAGTCTTCGTAGATTTTGGACACGTTTTGTGTGTAGTGTGAAGATACAAACTTGGTCTAAGTATAGTTTTTTAATGTTGTTGGTGTTATAATATAGATTGTATAAATTAATTGTTACAGCTTTACCTTGAATTAACTCGATTTTTATTGCGTTCATGTATTTGTTGTGGATGAAAATTTATTTTGATTATTTTTCTTTCAAATCACATAGCAATTTAGTATACAATAACAATCTCGTAAATATGACAAACCTTGTAACAATAACAGACGAGAGATAGTAACAAATTGATTTTTTAACAGGTAATTGCGTATTTTATATTAATATTTTGATGTTGGTATTGAAATAAAGTATGCAAGATGATTTATATTATTAATAAAATAGTTATTATACATTGTATCGTAGGTTGATGTTGCAAACAGTCATTTTGCCGCACGTCTCGTTTGACATCTAAGTTCAATTGTTGACCTTAACATTATTAAAATGTTCAACTGGTTGTCAGTTGAGTTTAACAACATGGTAAAATAACTCCAAAACCGCTATCCTCACGCGTCACGTGTATCTAATGAACTTTCATGTCGAAGTTAATTAACCATTATCATAGTCTAAATTAATTAGTTGGAATATATGTAAATTTACCCAGAATAGAAAGCATTCTGTTTTAAAACATTGCCTGCGATGTAAATCCTCGATTTTCACTGAATGCAAAACAGAATAATACCAAAAAAAAAATATAGGAAAATGCGAAATGGGAGACCGCAGCTCAAAAGTAGCTATTGTAACATCTGAATTTGTAATAACAATTTGATTTTTTTTTAATGTTTATACTATCTTGTCATAAATAAAATTATATATGATTATATTAATATTAACTTTATTTTCCCTATATATATTATACTGCTTGATGACTCTTACATGAAACGGGACTTTAAAATTTGTTTCTCTAATAGAGGTATTCCACTTACCCAGTGTCTCAGATATCCAGGCATAAATAAACATCCATCCATTTAAAGAGGGTTCTATTAATAGAAGTCGGATACAGGTTATTTCAGTTACAGAGATGTAATTAACAAACAAAATCGATTTTTTATTTCAAATATAAGAACATTATTTTATCGATATGCTATGCATCATCACTATTATTATGGCGGCGGACGCGGCGCCGCGCCGGTTGCATCCGATCTTTATTATCTCCAAGTAAACAGGGGTGTGTGTTTGTCCGCAGATTACTGTTATATATAACGTTTTACAATAGTACAACTTGAATGAAAATTTAGAAGCTCTTTTTGATAACCGTAGCACGAACAAGTCCCTTATTTTAGTATAGGAAAATGCTGTGGGGAGTATCTTTAAATTAAATTTCGTTATAAATATAGTTTATTAGTCTTTTTTAAAGGAGGGATTTTAAAAATAGCAAGAAACCTATTTCCTTTTCAAGACGTTAAAAGATTTGATCGGTTTATTGCAACACGTGTTGACTATATTATAATTTTAACGACATTCCATGACTGCTGGCACCATTTTTCCGACTTCTTAAATTAGTTTTAACTTTTAAATATCTTTGTACCTAAAAAAAAAATTAGATAAATAGATTAAAAGATTGTCTTCAATAGTCTCGAATGACTTAACTTGGTTATATATTTTTCTCCTATCTTCTTTAACTGTCATTTAAGAATTAATTGCAAAAATAATCATCGTTTTCATACGATAAACATTTTTGACAGTCAATTACAGATTAACTTGAAAATCGTTGGCGTCTGTGAATGTTTTGTTATACTTTGTACCTAAGTTACTAGAAGGACCGAATAATACTATTTCTTTGTGTTGCGCAATGGCGGAAGTTAATAAAAGTACGAAGATGTTCAGACAGCGACTCTCTGGACATAGTGACGCAGGGCTGATAAATTAATGACAGTAAAAAGAAATATTTAAAATAACACGTCAAATTAAAATGGAAAATCGAAGCAAATTATATATTGAATTGTGAGAAGCTTCGCGTGTTTTGTACTGGTATAAGAGTAACATGTCCTTGTGTAAGGTAGATTAAATATATTCTCTTTGCAAAAAATTCTCACTTTATTCTTGACTATGGTTGTATAATTTCATTTCTATTGAGTCAAAATTAAGTAAGTAATTGAGTCATTTAAAGTACAAAAAAAGATAATTTTTCACAAAACGTATGTGTGCGAAAAAATATCTACATAGAGAAGATAAAAGTTGTTGTCTTTGGGAATCTCATAAAAAAGCTATTTTGATATTATGAAACTGTAATCTGGTCAAATTAAAGAGATGATCAATTTTGCTAAATGAACGATAGTATATTATGAAATATATTATAAATAATGACAAAGTAAATAATTAAGAAAAATCCTAACAACTTCAAAGCAGTGTCAGCCCCGACGTCGTCTTGAGTTACGCAATGTTTATGGGCCGCATATGGCGTTTATTTGGAGCGATAGATTCGGGGGGGCGAAAGAGTATGCGGGCTCGTTATTTAGATTATATTTGTACAGGAAATTTAATATTTAAAATGTATTCAATACAATTAAGCAGACAGTGAACCGTTTTAATCTTTATTGCATATGGCACATGTATATTTTACAAATATTAATTTGTTTAGAAACATAGATACTGGGCTAAGTTTTTGGTATGAGACAAAAACAATAAGAGCAGAATTTTGTAATTTTAGCATTCGGACGTCATATGGTATTTTTAATATACATTTGTCTCAACTTAGACTTAAATGTAATAATTTGAAATGACTTTCAGTCTTGGTATAAAAGCGTGGGCGGACAGCCTGGAGCTCTTAGAAAAACTTTGATTTAGTTTGATGAACTCGGACCTCACGGTGTTATGATGATTCCATATTTGGAAGTCAAGATTTAGTGGTCTAATTATTCGGGGTTAATACTCTGATAATAAATGTTCTTTGATCTAACTATGAAGATATCAGTTACGGATTTTTTTTCATGATTTAATAGTTCTGATCAAAATAAATGTCCATCGATCTTACGTTAAAGACTTGACAATGCAGCATAAAAAATACAATAAAAATATGAATGTTGTCTAAAGAAGCGATAGTAAAGATTCTTAATAACCATCAAACACACAAATACAAATTCGATTAAAGTTCAACTCATTGACTCTATGTATATACAAAAATTAAAAACAATATTAAGAATAAAAAAGAATTCACGTAACTTAGACACCGAAAGGATTTCCCAACTTGAATATTGTAGATTGTTACTGAATGTAGGCTGGTCTAAGTTCCCTGTCGCCATGTGTAATCATTAGTTCATATCTAAATGAATGGGATTAATTCAGAAATATTGCAACGTCTATTGTAGGTAATTGATATTGAGAATGATTGGCGCATTCCTTGCCATGAATGTGACTGTGTACCTTATCTCTATTAGTATATTATATAACGGATATTATATGAAGAAATGCATCTTATTAACTCCTTAACTTATAGTTATAATAATGATATATATTTTTTATTTCTTTAATAGCTCGTGGTTTTTATTTTTTGAAATCCTAGATATTTCTTAATGGTTAAGATAAACTTTTTCATTCGTTTGGTTTGATGTAAATTGCTAATGATGTTATTTTAAATATGTATTTATTATTTGTAAAGAAGTCACCTCGACGTCTTAATTTCATATCATGTTATAACACGTGTAAGCTTTAAAAGTAAGGATAAGTTAATTTTTGTAATCCAAATGTGGAATGTTAAATAAATGTATACGGAACTCATAACACTAGGTATATAACGTGGCTTCTCACTTTAATGAAGTGTTTGAATGAATGCTGTAATGATAATTTATGACTTGCAGTTGTGACATGCGAATTGATTCATCTATGAACCAGGGCTGCCGTTGTTTGTTCCAACATTAGATTATGATATTTAATATATATAAAAAAATATATTAACCTTATAAAGATTTCGAATAAAATAATATTATTTTATAATATAGGATGTATTTGTAAAATTTGTAACGAAGATGTTTAGTTAAAATGACTAATTTATGCATTTGAACCATCTCAATACATAAAGACATTTTCAGAACGTTTCTACATATGTATGATTCGACCTATTTTATGTAATTACTGTTTCCTTTGTTTAAAATGACAGACATTAGTGAGATTTAATGTACTTATTTCATTTGTCATTAAGTAACGTATCATGTTACCGTCAATTTAGGATGAGGCGAGTCTTAACAACGTAAAAGATGTAATGTGTTTCATTGATTTATTCCAGTGCATTCGTGTTTTATTATTGTTTATTGTCAATGACGGTATATTGGTTAGAGGTCTTTGTTAAACGTGTACGGTCTGCGATTTTATAATCTAAAATATGACGGTCCTTTTGCAAACATTTTGCACCCGACAGTATTATGTTAACTATTTAAATAATAGTCGTTTTAGTGTGAATATTTTAAATCATCTCATGAACAGATACTATGCTGTTCGTGTTACCCTATAAATGGCATCCGATGTATAAAACTGTTTTGTTATAATTATATTGCCTTTTGTATTTATACTGCAGCTTAATTTTTTTTCATAACTCTGACATTGTTTCTTAATTTGTTGCAGTATTTGTTAAGTTTTATATGCAAATATCAATTATTTTTTAAAGTTTACATTCCCTAAAGACATTACAAAATATATATTACTCGTGTTACAAATCTTATTAATGAAGTGATGTTTTAACAGGATAGAATGCGGATTTTTAATTCCATTAAGGCCTAGAACAATTATCTCCACGTATAATTTTAATTCCGCCATACATGCTAGATTCCCTATTATGTTGAATATTTTTAATTATGTATAAGGACAGCATAAACGTATTAAAGTAAAAATAAACATTCACAAACAACATGTTTTGCGTTTCATCTTCCAAATGAGGCGAACGGCTTAATAGTTTATGATAAAAACAAACGCCCACGCTCAGACGGTAGTCATTACATTGAGTTACATAGATCCATTTAATAAATCGTCAATTATATTAATTAGATCCCCTTATGAGGAAAATGTTATGTATATTGTTATTGCTCTGTTACTCTGATCTATTGAACATTGCTCGCAGTTATCGTGCTCAGTAGTGTCAAGATATGATATCTGTTGAGATAACGTTTAGAGCTTTAACGACTGATCGAAATATAGAATGAAAGAACTTATCGAAAGTGGAATAATAAAAGCTGTTTTCTGTTGAATCGTTTTCATAAAACAGTCAGACAGTTCCCCGTGTATATTACATTGGATTTGAATTATGTTTATCGCAAATATATCGTTTTTATATTCAATAGTTTTAAAACTTTTAAGGATTATTAGATTATTCTGATCAGATTTGTTGTTAAATAATAGATTCAGAAATTTGATGGCTGTAATAAAATATGATTATAAATATATCATTATTAAAAAAAGATTAACAGAAGTATAAGAATGTCAGGTGTTTAGCGTATCAAGTTGATGGAAATCTCATATATATTTGGACTTAACTTGTATTATTTTAATAAATGTTAAAAATCTAAACTATAATAAAGCTGCTAATAAGGCTTAGTTAAGTACCGTGACCTAATAAGGCTGCTTACACAGAGGACGTTTAATTTCGCAATTTTGCTAACATGGTCACTGCGAACTGAACGCTTTGTAAGACCTTGCCATTAACTGATAGGGTTCCGCAGAAAATATTTAGAATTCGAGTTTATAGGATAGATAGCTATGAACTTTATTTGTCCTTTTTATGGTAAGTGGCATTAAAGGTCTTGTTGCCAAATAATATTTTTTGGAGAGTGGTGAACCACTGATACATAAAGGGTTGGTATTCTATTCCGACAAGGATGATGCAAATTTACAAGTTAATGACATATTTTTTTTAATCTCGTTTCTGCCCGTTTAGTACAAAAAAAAATATAATTATGAAATTGAAACAAAAATAAAGTTACAGATGTGTCCTTTGCTATGTTATACTTTAAAATTTATTTGCTTAATACATGTATATACCAAGGAATCCTAACTAAATATAAACACTTGTACCAGCCGTCAGGTAGGGTCCGCCCACAACTCGACCACAGTTTGGTGTGGTGGGCGATTCAGCATTCTTACTCGTTTTGCAACCCGTGTGTTTACTGGCAGCAATTAAGTTAAACTGAACTTAATTTTCACTGCGTTATTTAATTGGCTCCCCATCAGTTTCTTCTTCGAATACATTTACGGTTGCAAATGATGCTATAGGAACTCATATTGAACAAAAATAAGTGACGTATCGTCATGTTTAATTAACGTGATACTGAAATGACTCCGTGACAGTTATATAAAGCTATTACTTCATTAATAGTTTCCATCATGTGTTTAATAATTATATAAACAATTTTTCGCTATTTCGTTAGATCGATTCCCTGGAAGCTTATATAATAGTCATTTATTCGACAGTTATGTTTATTAGGACCTAAGACTACATTACTAGGTAGCTATGCTAAGTTTTTGCTTAACTGCTGCTTAATAAGTTACATTTTTATAATGGTACTATTTTTATATATTTAAATATTCCTGTTAAAAAAAACTCATATTTTTGCTATTTTAATTTATTTATGTATAATATTGATACGAGAAGAAGAGAAATTGTTTCAGGTTTCTTGATTATGTTATTGTTTTTTTAACTTAATGTAATAAAATTACTATCGTACGAGATAGTGAAAAACAAACAAACATATCATTTCAACAGCAGCAATGTCACATGGAAATATGTAGATTTAGTACTGTCACTTCAGGGACGTAAGGAACTTAGGGAGAAGGTAGAACAAATGAAGATTGTTAAAGTCGTTTTGCTGTCAAAAAAAACTTTTTAAAGGAAATCCACTACACTACAGATATATATTTTTGAATGGCTGGAACAAATCTTAAGTTATCCTAAATAAAAATTTCAGTCCAAAGGCTACAACTATTTTCTACCAGGTACTCTCTGGCACAATAAAAACTGTTCCCACGCCTGGGATCATAGCACCATAAAAAATAGTTTTAAAATCATTAACAAATATATTCTCCTAACCTCTACTTTATTTCGCCGTACGTTGTTTTCGCATTACTTAAATCGTGTTTAACCTTAAGCACATTCAAGGTTAAGGGCCGTAAAAAGTTATGTCACTTTACAACGCATTATCGCCTACACGGGCGAAACGAATTCAATATAGCTATTAAGATATTTTGTAGGTAGTAAGAGTATAAAGTGGTTGATTTTCATGACATATTATGTTAAGTCTTTAGAAAATATTGATCACCACTCAGCAACCCTACTTTTGGTGCACATTAACTACATGCTAATACCTACATATTTTTGCCATAGAGAAAACAGCACAGTTGTGTAATGGAACAAATCTAACTCCGGGATATTCGGGATAAAATATAGTTGAAAAGAGACGCCATGGTAATGAGTGGTATTTTCACACTGTAGGAAGTGTCCGAACGAGACGTTGATAATTTCCTTAAATTTAATGTCACCAAAACATTTTCGTGTTTTTTGCCCCTAAAAGCGACCCAGTGAGTTAACTGCAATTTTGGCAAATATATTTTTGGAACACATCGGCCGTCTTTAGTTATTAGGTATTGGGGTATCACAAAACTTAAATTTATTGGTTCATTGAGTTCAAGGCTAAGAAAAGCTGTAAGAACAATCGAAATCCTTGAAATAAATAGAACAGAGCTTCTGTTGCTATAATAGATTTGGACGCGTTGATCTTATCAAAAAGATCTAATAAAAATCAATCCTATGAGCCCTGAGTGTAGCGTAGAGTAACTACTTCTCCTTATTTTATAGAAAACAATTTCAAGAGTGTGCCCAGGAGTTACAAGATTGCTCCAGCCCATTTTTTATCATGCTAAGAACTACGACGATGACCTAGTGTACGGCAGGGTTCTTTACTTTCGTTGTAGACCTTCTCCATATTGCAACGAAACGTAGGTTCGTCTTCCTTCGCATTCAAATTTGCATGTGTCGTTGTTGGCATCCACTTAAGAATTGGGTGTCTTTAAGGCTTTAACTGGGTTAGTTTGTTTAGTATCTTAAGCTTTGTTTACACCGCCCACCTGTCAAATAATAATTAAGTACAGTATACAATCTGTATTCAGAAAGAATAAAAATTAAGGTATAACGATAATTTTTATAAACAGCTGCAATACAATATACATATGTATTGTTTTTTTTTTATTTTATATTTTTATACTATTTACAATTTCCTTAAACTCTCGAGCGCTTTATATATTATATATATCTTCAAACAATTACACTTATTTGTTTACTTTAAAGATTAAAAATTATATAGCCTGTAAATTTAACAGAGATAAATTTATTTTTTCTAACATTTTAAAAATATAATAAACAATAAAGCAATGTCTAAAAAAATAAGGAAGAAAATGAGCGTTTTAGCTGCTTGTTTTTTTGTTCCTTCTAACAGTCGAACAATCTTAAAAAATAGAATTATTCCTACCTTTTGAGGCTGGGTGCTACATACCGACCTTTTAAAGGATACAGGAATGTTAAGTTAATATGAATTATCTGTGGCGAGTAAGTTCACATGCAATGTTAAGTTTTAATTATGAAAGCACAGTGAGTCAAACTAATGCCGCACCCAATAATATTAAGAAATATAAAGATCCTAAGATAAGTCTAGCCAAAAATACTGATACGCGGTTACGAAACTGTAATGGACCGAGTTCATGTGGTAGGTGGTAGGTGTGGCGACTATATAAATTGCTATCTCGCATCTTATTTTGTAGCTTATTATATACATTTTTAGTAAAACCATACATTTTCACAATGTTTGTTAGGTTTTTATTCTAAAACAAAAGAAAATAAAAATAATTTATTCTAAATAGTATATTTTACGTTTGGAAACGGAGTTAGATTCAATCTTTAGCCTCTTCTTAACTATATATAAAAGTGTTCTTGAAACTCAATGAATAAACATCTTTGACTTTTGATAAGGTTTTTATTGATTCGTCCTTTACACAACTTTGTCCGAATGTTGCACATATATTGGTATTATATAGTCATTATATAAATTAAATATTACTTCATTATTAATTAATATAATTTTTTTCTATTCACGGTCCATAATTTCTTGATGTTTGAAAATGTAAATTACTACTTTCAAGGAAAATAATTAATT
Source organism: Danaus eresimus (assembly GCA_018231745.1). Lineage (NCBI taxonomy): Eukaryota > Metazoa > Arthropoda > Insecta > Lepidoptera > Nymphalidae > Danaus > Danaus eresimus. Next base: position 14,781 of record DVQP01001528.1, read on the forward strand.
TAATTCATGAAAATACTAAATTATGAATATAAATTTAATATTATTGCAATTATGAAGTAATGAGGTGTAATTATAAATGGTATGTGGCCATAACGTCAACATAGTTAAGGTCAATTACGGGTTCTAAGGTCTATACTGTAACTCTAGGTGACCTAGTGTATTTATCTCTTGCGAGGTGAATTGGTAAATGGAAGCTATTAGTGGTAATATTCTATAGTTATCTAATAATAATAATGGGCTTTATAATCACAGCTTGACTTAAAAAAGGCTACTTAGTCAAAATAATTTTAAATCGTCAAAATATTGAATTCTTACTTAATTTTTTTTTAATATTAAATACTAATTTATAAAAATATAAAGAACAAATCTAATATTTA